>MU674075.1:23363-41852 GCA_026770625.1 Nicotiana glauca | reverse complement strand
ACCATGTGTGCAGATCCAGGTTCTTTTCATCAGGCGGAGTGAGTCTGGTTGATTTGGAGTTTCCTCCCGGGAGTATTCGAGGTAGCTGCACGGCGTCTGCAGCCGAGGATTCTCCCTTCTATCTTTCCCTTTATATTCCGCACTTTTCAGTATTAGTCAGACTTGTAGTAGGATGATATACTGTCTTTAGAGGCTCGTGGTCGTGACACCGGGTCCTAGTTGGGCTGTTTCGGTGTATTGGTCAGATTGTTCGTAAGTATTGTTTTTATTTGTTTGGTTAATTGGGTAAATTGCTATGAATGGTCGGGCTTGCCTAGTACTGTGTTGGGCGCCATCACGACCGGGTTGGGGTCGTGACAGCCCTGCAGGTAGGTATCTTTTCTTTCCTTTTCGTCGCTGGATTTATGCAGTGATCTTCGTTCTGCATCATGTTTCTAACTTTTGTCAAACCCTTCTCTTTCTTTTGTCAGACCCTCGTCATGGAGGTTGAGAGAGAGCCCTGAGAGAGGAATAGGACGAGCCTATATGAGAAGATGTCATTCAAATATGAGCAGTATCGTGCTAAGCATCAGGCGATGGCCGACATTTATCATCAGGACCCCGAGTTCCAGGTGTTTCATGAGGGGCTTAAGTAGCGGGATGATCAATTAGAGTGCAAGGTTAAATATTTGAGGGAGAGGGATGAGGAACTTGTGAGGGTTGTTGCCCGTAGTAGTGAGCTGGAGGCCTCTCTTAAGGCGAAGGAGGATGAGCTCGAGTTGAGCAATGGGCTAATGGCTGAATGCCGATTTGTAGGTGAAGGTAGCCGACTTGACCGCTGAGTTGAGTGCTATGGCAGCGGAGATTGAAGGGCTTAGGGGTGAGCTTAATGTTAGTGCTGATAAGCTAGCAGCAAATATTTCTAAATTGGTGTCTTTAGAAGATGCCCTTCGCATTTCTAGGTCAGACTTGATTGGGGAGAGAGAGGCCTCTAACCTTAAAGTTGCGGGGCTTGAAGGGTGCGTTAAAGCATTGGAGGCGGAGTTAACTGTACTGAATGGGCAGATGGCCTCGTTAAGGGCAGAGGATGTAACCCGACATTCCTAGCCTTCTACGTCTTGTACCTCGGCCGATCCGGCCGATCCTTATCGCTTATATGAGTTGTGGGTCTACGCTGAGGCTCGGATAGATATGTACAGGGTTTTTTGTGCCGAGGGAAGGGTGACTAAAGTGGAGCTTCAGGCCGTGCATACCGCATCTCGTACGGCTCGTGAGGCTTGCGGGTATGACCCCCATACACCTGACAGGGGAGATATAAATTCTGATGACGCAAATTGTTTAGCCTCGGACTCATGGTATGAATATGTTTATCCTCCCGGGGGTAATGTGTAGTTTTTGCTTGTTTTTTGCTTTTATTTTGGGATTTTTGTAGGGGCATACTTGAGCCCTTTTTGTGAATATTTAAATAAGGTTTTGATGCAAATCCAAAAATATATTTTGTTGATTTGTTTTTCTTTGCAATGTTCACAATACTGGGATTACTTGTCGATGGCCTTGGCCATGGGGATGTTGCTTTGAAGTGTCGTTGAAGTGAGATCCCTTCGTAGTTCGAACGAGGTTGAACTCATTTTATCGCTGATGGCCTTGTCCATGGGGATGTTGCTTTGAATTGTTGTCAAAGTGATATCCTGTCGTTGTTCTAATGAGGTCGTACTCATTTTATCGTTGATGGCCTTGGTCATGGGGATGTTTCTTTGAACTATTATCGAAGTGCGATCCCGTCATAGTTCGAACAAGGTCGAACTCATTTTATCATCGATGGCATGGCCATGGGCATGTTGCTTCGAACTGTTGTCAAAGTGAGATCCCGTCGTAGTTCGAACGAGGTCGAAATTATTTTATCATCAATGGCTTTGGCCATGGGGATATTGCTTCGAACTATCGTTGAAGCTAGATCGCATCGTAGTTTGAACGAGGTTGAACGCATTTTATTATCGATGGCCTTGGCCATGGGGATGTTTCTTCGAACTGTCAAAGTGAGATCTCATCGTAGTTCGAACGAGGTCGAACTCATTTTATTGTCGATGGCCTTGGCCATGGGGATTTTGCTTCAAACTATAATCGAAGTGAGATCCCGTCGTAGTTTGAACGAGGTTGAACTCATTTTATCGTCGATGGCCTTGGCCATGGGGATGGGGATGTTTCTTCAAACTATTGTCAAAGTGAGATCCCGTCGTAGTTCGAATGAGGTCGAACTCATTTTATCGTCGATGGACTTGGCCATGGGGATGTTTCTTTGAACTGTCGTCGAAATGAGATCTCGTCGTAGTTCGAACGAGTTCAAACTCATTTTATTGTCGATGGCCTAGGCCATGGGGATGTTTCTTCAAACTATCGTCGAAGTGAGATCATGTCGTAGTTCGAACAATGTCAAACTCATTTTATCGTCGATGGCCTTGGCCATGGGGATGTTCCTTCGAACTGTCATTGAAGTGAGATCCTGTCGTAGTTCGAACGAAGTCGTGCTCATTTTATTGTCGATGGCCTTGACCATGGGGCTGTTGCTTCAAACTATCTTCGAAGTGAGATCCCATCATAGTTCGAACGAGATCGAACTAACTTTATTATAGATAGCCTTGGCCATGGAGATGTTGCTTCGAACTGTTGTCGAAGGGAGATCTCGTCGTAGTTCGAATGAGGTCGAACTCATTTTATCGTCGATGGCCTTGGCCATGGTATGTTGCTTCGAACTATCACCGAAGTGAGATCCTGTCATAGTTCGAACGAGGTCGAACTCATTTTATCATCGATGGCCTTGGCCATTTTATGGAGATTTTATCGTGTTCCCGTAGGAAGACGTCACATGTCGATTAATGGAGATTCGGTTCTGCACCTACAATGGAGATTTGATTCTGCACATACAATGGAGATTTGATTCTATACATACAATGGAGATTTGATTCTGTACATACACTAGAGATTTGATTTTGTACATACACTGGAGATTTGATCATGTACATATAATGGATATTTGATTATCTATATGTAGTCCCTTTATTACTTTGCTCTGGAGATTATATCGATGGGTCAAGGTAATGAATAGCTCGTAGATCCTTGAGGTGTACCCCTCACCGCCTCGTTAAAAACCTCCCCAAAAAAACTTGATTGGGACAAAATTCGGGTGAGGGAAAAAGAGTACGACTCAGGCGACGCCTTTTTTTAGGAGTGGAAGTACTTTAGGTGAGCGACGTTCCAATTGTTTTGGAGTGTCTTTCCCTCCATTGTTTCTAACTGAAATGCTGTTTTGTTAGCTGCAGTTGTGATTTTGTATGGTCCATCCCAGTTTTCCCTCATTAGGGTCTTTTGATGCTTGTGTTTTAGCTTTGAGGATGTAATCTCCTATTTTGAGCGATCACACCTTAGCTTTCTTGTTATAGTATCTTTCTGCTTGCTGCTTCTGGGCTACCATTCTTATGTTATGTCTCTCCTTTCTTCTACTTCATCCAGATCTTGTAGCCTACTCTCATCATTGCTTGGTATGCTCTCGTTGGAGTACCTCAAACTGGTTTCCCTGATATCGACGGGTATAACTATGTTAGTCCCATAGACCAGCGAATATGGCGTTTCTCCTGTGCTGGTTTTTGGCATAGTGCGGTATGGCTATAAAACTTCTGGTAGCGGTTCAGGCCATAGCCCTTTAGCATCCTCAAGCTTCTTTTTCAATATTTTTAGTATTATTTTATTGGAGGATTCAGCCTGACCATTGGCGATAGGGTTATACGGCGTGGAGAGTATTCATTTGATGTGCCATTTTTCGAAAAACACAGTCGTTTTCTTTTTTATGAACTGAGGTCCGTTGTTGCAGCTGATTTCTTTGGGGATGCTGAAATGGCATATGATGTTTTTCCATATGAATGGGATGACCTCCTGCTCACGTATCTGACTATAGGCACCTGCTTCCGCCCATTTAGAAAAGTAATCAGTTAGAACCAAAAGGAAGCATACCTTACCTCGTCCTGCTGGGAGGAGAACGACTATGTCCATTCCCCACTTTATTAATGGCCATGGTGAAGTGACAGAGTGAAGGAGTTCCCCTGCTTGATGTATCATAGGGGCATATTTTTGACATTGTTCACATCTCCTAACATAATCGGCGGCTTCTTTTTTCATGGTAGGCCAGTAATATTCGGCACAGATGAGACATCAGACGAGGGCTCGGTTCGCCATGTAGGCACCACAGTGCCCTTCGTGTACCTCTTCCAGTATCGCCTTGTTTGATGTGGCCCAATACATTTGGCTAGGGGGCCGCCGAATGTTCTTTTGTAGAGATCAACGTTTACTAGGCTGTATCGGGCTTCCTGCACCCGAAGTGTTTTAGCTTCCTTTTTATCTTGCGGGAGCGTTCCATCCTGCAAATAGGCTATGAAGCAGTTATGCCAGTCCCAAGTTGAGTTTATAGAATGTATCTCGACATGGTCTATTGCAGAATGAAGGAGGGTGACCACGTTTTCTTTGTTGATATTCTTGGTGGCCGCAGCTAGTTTAGCAAGGCCAACTGCTTCGATATTTTGTGCCCTAGGTACTTGGTTGAAGCGGCATTCGTCAAATTCTGGAAGTAGTTTGTGGATTTTAGACTGGTATCTTTGTAGTCTCTACTCTTTGATTTGGAAAGTCCCGGTGACTTGGTTCACCACGAGCTGAGAGTCATAGTGGAGGACGAGTCGTCGAGCGCCATATTTGAGGGCTAACTTTAAACCTACAATCACAGCTTCATACTCGACCTCATTGTTAGTCATCTTGGGGCATCGTATGGACTGGTGAATTACTTTGCCTGGAAACCTTGAGCACGAGTCCCAGTCCTGATCCCGAGGCATTAGAAGCACCGTCGGTGTAGAGGACCCAGAGGTCGGTATATGTGGAAGCGCAGAGTGCTTCTTGTTCTACCTCGGGTAATACTTCGGTGCTAAAGTCAGCGACAAAGTTGGTGAGCTCTTGTGACTTAATGGCAATTCATGGGTTGTACGTTATGTCAAGTTCTATAGCCCACTTGGCTAGTCTACCCGATAGTTCGGGTTTGTGCAAGATACCTCTTAGGGGGAAAGTTGTCACCACCTTAATCGGGTGATATTGAAAGTATGGTCTAATCTTCCGTGAAGCAACGACCAATGCTAGAGCTAGTTTTTCAAGGTGAGGGTACCTTGTTTTGGCATCGATTAGAGTTTTGATGATATCGTAAATCGGAGATTGTGTACCTTTGTTCTCACGGAAAAAGACTGTGCTCACCGCAACTTCAAAAACTGCTAGATACATAATTAGACATTCATATGGGTCCGCTTTGACGAGTAGTGGCGGCGAGTATAGGTAAGTTTTCAGCTTTCTTAGGGCCCCGACGCATTTTTCATTCCATTGCATCACGTGGTCTTTCTTTAGCATATTGAAGAATTTGTGGCATCTATCTGAAGATCGTGTAATGAACCTTGAAAGGGCGGCTATTCGCCCTGTTAATTTCTGCACCTACTTTTTGCTAGTCAGTATCTCCGATTTTTGCCTCGATGGCCCTGATTTGGTCCGGGTTGACCTCGATTCCTCTTTGTGATACTAGGAAATCGAGGAACTTTCCTAAAGTTACGCTGAAGGCGCACATTTTGGGGTTCAATTTCATCCCGTACTGCCTTAATATCTCAAAGGCTTCCTTCAAGTGACCAATGTGATCCTCATTATTTGTCGACTTCACTAGCATGTCGTCGGTGTAAACCTTCATTGTCTTACCGAGTTGTTCTTTGAATATTTTGTGACTAACCTTTGGTACGTGGCCCCTGCATTTTTAAGTCCGAATGGCATCACCTTATAGCAGTACGTTCCTCGATAGGTGATGAAAGTGATCTTATTCAGCCACTAGAATTTGGTTATAATTGGAGTAGGCGTCCAGGAAGCTCAGCAGTTCGTGCCTTGCGGTTGCATCAATAAGTTGGTCGATGTATGGTAGTGGGAAAGTGTCTTTCGAGCATGCTTTGTTTAGATCAGTGAAGTTGACACATATTCGCCATTTCCCTTTCTTCTTTTTGACCATGACCACATTGGCAACCCACTGGGGGTATTTCAATTCTCTGATGGAACCATTGGCGAGTAACTTGTCGACCTTCTTACTGACCGCCTCATTGATTGTGACATTGAACTTTCTCCTCACTTTTCGTACTGGTGGATAAAGTGGATCAACATTCAGCCTATGCATGGCGATATCCCTTGGGATTCCTAGCATATCTGAGTGGGAAAAGGCAAATAAATCGGTGTTGTTAATCAAAAACTCACAATACTTACCTGGCTCTGAGAGGTTATGTCCAACATATGCCTTTTTTGTGTTGTCGGTTTCATCCAATTGGACGGGATCAAGATCTTCTATGATCGCCTTACAAGCTTCTACGACATCCAGGTCTTTGATGGCGTCTAGTTTGGTTCCCCACATGGCTGATTGCTACTCTTCCACA
The DNA here is from genome assembly GCA_026770625.1 of Nicotiana glauca. NCBI lineage: Eukaryota > Viridiplantae > Streptophyta > Magnoliopsida > Solanales > Solanaceae > Nicotiana > Nicotiana glauca. Next base: position 35,388 of record MU674075.1, on the reverse strand, counting down.
CTTGCCCCATTTAGTTGTTTGGTATGTGCGCAATCTTGGTCGATCCGGTAACATTCTTAGGCGGTACGTGGCTCGCCTCGGATGCTGAACGTCCCACATGGGGTGGGAAATTTGATTACTTGATAGAAGCTTGAAGGGACGGCTCGCATGGCATGTATCCATGGTCGTCCTATGATGGCATTGTAGGTCGTTTCCTAGTTCATGACGTGGAACGTCGTTTCCAGGGTAACTTCTCCTGCCAGGACAGGTAGCACTATTTCCCCAGATGTCCGCTCTACTACATTATTAAAACCTGTTAGTGTTATGCAACGCGGAATTATTTTATCCTCGATCCTCATTTGCATGAGAACTCGTGGGTGAATAATACACGCGCCACTTCCGTCATCCACCATTATTCTTTTTATATCGGTATCCGCAATACGCAAAGTTATAACTAAAGCTTCATAGTGGGAAAAGACAAACCGTCGGTATCTGACTTATCGAAGATGATACTATCTTCAAGTGTTGATACCCAATTTTTCCCTGTATATTTTTTATATGCAAAATAATTTTAAAATAGTATATATAAGCATGTCCAAGTATTTTATTATTTTTTTCGAATTTTAAAAGATTTTTAAACCAATTAATTACCCTACTTTAACAGTACAAAATCAATAATTATTCCCAAAATTATCATTTTTGATGATTAACTTATTTTTTCCACATATTTATACTAAAATGTAGCTCAGGTAATTTTTACACATTTTTTATTAATGATTTGGTATTTTTAAAAGCCAAATTGTACTTAATTGCAATATTAGCCTATTTTAAGAATTATTTACGTTTATTATTACAAATTTGATTCCAGTATTTTTAATCTAATATTTATATACTATTAATGAATTTAGCACTCTTAATTTATTTTTAGAAATCACTTTACAATTTTTATAAAATAAAAAGGGAAAAGTGGTTATTAAAAAGTTAGCCCTATTTCATTTAAATTTTAGCCCAAATTGACCCCTCATGAAACACCAATTTCAGATCTCAAACCGGACCAGCCCAATACCTAAATTACCCGACCCCTAACCCATTAATTTTACACGTCCGGCTCCTTTTTTGATCATGATCAACGGCCATAATTTCTCCTTTCCTTTTTAATTTCCCAACTACCCCTAACCCTAATCACTTTCACCTAATCAGCCGCCTTTGAATCCCTTCATCTCTCAAACTCTCTCAAGCTCTTCGAAACCCTAGCCTCCTTCTACCTCTCTTCAACTACCACTCCACCGGAATTCATGGCTTCTCAGGCCATGGATGGTTGGTACTCACTCCCCTCCATCAATAAACCATGGCTGTTCGAAGCTTCGAGACCTGAACTCGATGGTTTTCCTTCAAATCCTTCTCAGATCTGCATATCTATGGCTTCTCCTACCATTACCCCGGCATATTCAGGCACTATGAGCCTTTTCGACTCAGGATCCGACCTTCCTCAAGACCTTTCTCATTTCTAGGGTTTTCTCTGAAACCCTAAGCTGTCCGAGGTTCTATACTTACTTATTTTCTTAGATCCGGAAAATGTCTGTGTTCTATTCAACTTTTTAAAGGTTTTTCCCAAATTCTCTTTTAAAATCGTTTAATTTTGATTTAGGGTTTTTGAAAGGATTTTCAAAGGCATCTTTCTGATTCTTTTTCTTCTTTCTTTATGTGTGTTTGTCTGTGTTATGCTCGTATGACTTCTCTTACTACGCATGTACTGTTCTTCTACTTTCTTTTTCAACTATACATGTTACTCATGTGCTTACATGTTAATCCATGTTGTGTTTTCCTTAGTCCACTACTATATGTGTTTAGTGTGAGTTCTTTGATGTTGTTTGCTTTACTGGACTATGTTTATGTTCTTACTAAGCATGATTCATCTGTTTTGCCCAAGTTTGTATCACTTTTTCTTCTGAACTTGTTTAAGTTCTGAGTTTTTCTCAAAACGTGTTCACCATGCTCTTAACTATGTATCGTGTCTGTTTATTCCTCATAAGTCTATGAAAAAGACTTCTGAACCTCTATCAAGTGGCTTGCCTTCTCATCTCTATTGTCTGATTCACCTTGAAACCCCGATTTAGAGTTTCCTTTGACGATTTTGAATTTTTTTATTTTTTTTTGTGTTTGAATTAGGGTTCCACCTTGAGACTCTGGACTCTCAGACTCATTGTGCATCTACAGATTGAACTTGTACCCCTTCTTGCTTATGATTCTGAACCTTTCTTTGATTAAACTCTCTTCTAAATGACTTGACAATCCCTTCTTGATTCACATTTGTGTGCTTTATATATAAGGACTATGCTTTCAAAAGGTTTTACCAACTAATTGATTGATTCCGAAAACCTTTTTAAGGCCTGACTGATTATTACTGATTTTTCCTAATTGAACCTCCTTTACCTTTTCGGACTTAGTTCATTCGAATTAGGCCTGTAATATTGATTTCCCTGGCTGTTTGACTGATTCGCTTTCCTTATTTTTTCCAAGACGTGTACCATTGAACTTTTTCTTTAAATAACTTCTGTGTATTTACCCTCCTTATGCTACTTTGAAAAGATTTTAATCAAATTTCTTTCCTTAATTATATTCTACCCGTTTGAAATCAAATCCCTTAACTGAAGGAAAATTCTATGTGATTGATTGCAAATTATTTTCTTACCTTTCTTACTTGCTTCTCTGCAATATAAAAGGGACTACCCTTCTGCACTTTTAAAGACACTCCGAGTTCAATACCTCAAACTTTTACTTTTAACTTACACTCTTACAATATTGCTTTGAGTTTAATACTCTCTCAACACTCTACTTTTCTGAGATCTTTTGGAACTGCTTGCTTACAAATTGGCTTTTCAAGACTACTATTTTTTTTTACCTGTTTTCCCTGAAACTGGTATGTCTGATTTAATTTTTCTGCCTTACCCCTATGTGTTTATTTTATAGTTTTAGCATTCTTGTTTACTTTGTTATTCATGTTAAGTGATTAAACTATGTGTGTTTCTTTCCTTGCAACTGTTTCTATTATGAATCCCTACCCCTATTCCCCTCTATGTATCTGAGTTAAGGTTTTGGCTTGGCCGTATCCAAATTACTGCTTAGGTCTGAACTTGATCTTCAATAGATCCTAACTCCTAAGATTTGGCTAACAGACTGGTCAGGGGTGTGCCAGCATTCCTGATTGCTGGGCATAACCACTAGCCTGCCCTGGACTCCTTAATTCCCCCTATGCACTTACACTTACTCTTAGACTCTAAGTTCTGGCCCCCTCCTATGAGCCTTGCTTTGTAACCTTGAGTTCCGTCTGGACATTTGAGGGCTGGCACTTCCAAACTGTAATATAATCTAATTCTGCAATATATTTGGGGTGTAAGCATTGCCCGGAGCCCTTTAAGACTCTTGGGAACTTTGACACATCCCAAATAAGAGAAAGGTCTTGGAAAAGTGATCCTGGAAGTTGGTTTATCTCATATTATTAGACCTTGAGTCTGAATTAGGTTGTTTGGTTGTAGCTTGAATTTCTGATGTATTTCTTATCTTTCTTGATTCATTCGGGCCTGTAATAATTTGTAGTAACTATGGAGTTCTAGTGAAAAAAGGAGGGTCATTTATGTATGCATATGGGTAGACAGCATGCTCATAGGGATTACTATTTACGAATTCTATATTTATGCATAACATATAGAAATCCTGCCTATAAGATTGTTTCATCACCGCATTTAGAAATCCATGCCTATAAGTTATGCATTACATTCAGAAATCCTGCCTATAAGATTGTTTCATTACTACATTAGAAATCCTGCCTATAAGATTGTTTTCATCACTTCATTAGAAACCATGCCTATAAGTTTCTGCATATAGAAATCATGGTTATAGTTTTGTTTCTGCACCTCTACATATATGTCTGTCATTAGGCAAATAATCATAGGTTTAATAATAATCAACTTCATTCTAGATACCATGCCTATAGGACTCCTGCACTTACGTAATCATCTTAAAACCAACAACACTTTAAAATCATGCTTATAGGATGTAATCAGTGGAATCAGCTTCGTCCGTTTCATCTATGAGTTTAAAATCAGTAGTAAGGTCGTTTAAAATCTGCAGAGCTTTATTTATAAAACCAGTAACCTTTATTTAAATTAGTACGCCTTCTTCATTGCTAGACATCATGCTTCTAGGCCTCATCTAGGCAAACAGGTTGGTAATTAATCAACTGTGTCAATCCCTGATAAACTTCAACCAGACAAGGCCTAATTCGGACTTCTCATTTGAGAATATGTGATAAAGCAGCTTGTCCTAACGCTTTAAATTTAATTCAGACTATAACTAGTATTTGATGTCATGCTAGATAATTTGCTTCTTTAAGTGAGGTGTCATGTTTGAGCCTTTAATCTGCTATGTATTTCCCCTAACTGCATTATGTGTTTTGTTTGTCGCCTTAGACTTTTATCCTTTTAAACTCTAAAAAATACCCAACTCCTTCCCCCTTTAGGATTAGAAGTCCCAAATGCCTTCGGGACTGATAGGATTGGGGCAGGTAGTAGCATGCAATAAGTAACAAGACCATTCCACGATTTAGTACCTTAACGGGATGGGTAAGGGTAGACATGGATATGATGACCACGCGATAACACCATGTGTATAACTGGATATCGGGTGTTGTGTGGGGTGATCCTTATTGATTATAAACCTAGGACCCCCTTCCCTTTTACTTGTTTTCATTTATTGTTTAAATCTTTTCTTAAAATTTCTACCCTATAAACTTCTCTTCAAATTTCAATTTACTTGCAATATTATGCGAAAACTCCCTCTATTTGAACGCTTATTTTTTTACTTGTTATGTGAAGTCACAATTATAATATGGCCGGGAACCACACTAGTGGATCTTGGAGGGTGCCTAACACCTTCCCCCGAGATAATTTCTAGCCCTTACCCAAACTCTGGTTCTTCAACTCAAACCCTTCTTAGTGTCCTAATGCACTTTAACCATTAGGTGGTGACTCTTCAATTCAAAACCCAATTCCCAAAAGGGAATGAGTTGTCCTCCCAAATGTCATAAACCCATTTTCACCTTAGAAAAAGGGGGCATCGACAGCATGGCAGCTCTGGTAGGGATTTTCTTTAGGCTTTTACCATTTCATGTTACTTGTGACTTTGCTGTTTCTTTATTGCCTTTATTTTAATGTCTTTATCTCTTTTCTACTACGATACTTACTTGGCTCTTTGTTTCTTTTCTTTAATGCCTTCTTTTACCGCTTTCCTTCAATATTGTTGTAATTATGAGCAATTATTGCAATCATTACTTTATGAAAATACGTGACAACTTGTTTTATTCTTGTAATTGCATATTCAACATCATATTTCACTCATGCCAAACAAAATACCATAGCAATGCTTATAATGCATGGTTGCGCCCTTCCAATATTATCACCCCCTAAATGTGGCAAAGGCGTATTTGTGGTAAAACCACTCGATTTGTGGTGCAGTCGATGATTCCGTGCCTTTCCCTCTTGAGTTGTCCGCTCAAGGGTACCGATCTAGCACCTCATAGAAACCTTACTCTATTTAATTGTGCATGCATCACTGTCAAACCTAGCTAAGTCAGCTATGATATCCGCATAATGACTCTTTAAGATAGCCGTGTCCAAAGTCTAATGGGTTTCCTTGGAACTCTAAACAGACATTACCACGTTTGTGCATTTATTTAGATAACTAAATGCTGCTTATGTCAATTATAGATATTTAAATAGTCGAGTCTGGTGAGGATAAGGGTCTAACACTTTGTTTTGCAGAAAATGAGGCACGAAGTCCCCAGATTCGGCATGGTAACCAACATCCACCCAAGGTTGCTAAGTTGGCGGGAAGACCTTCACTCCAGTGATCAGATCTTCGTCCGTAAATATTTGGGAAATTTTCCTTCTCTTCTGGAAATCCAACCCGACAACAAAATCGTAGAGGCTACAACTCTATTTTGGGATGGCGATAGGTCTGTGTTCCGCTTCGGGGACCTTGAAATAACACCTCTGCTCGAGGAAATAGGAGGACTAGCTGGTATCCCATGGGAGACTCCAGGTTTGCTTATGCTAGAAAATCGCAAGGGTTGGGGTTTTCTCAAAATGATGGGACTAAAGAAGAACATAAAATTGACCTGCTTGAAGGATTCCTACATTTCTTTTGACTATTTGTATGAGAGATACGTCCATAGCAAGTCCTACTGCACTTACCCATATGAATTCGCCCTCACATCATTGGGGCATATCCACAGAAGAGTCTTCGTCTTTATGTTCTGCTTTTTGGGGATGATAGTATTTCCTAAAGGAGGCTAGGCCATACCAGACTGGTCATTGTCACCAAGATTTTAATGGAAGGAATTGGAGGGCAGCCTTTTAGCATAGTACCTATGATCGTTACGGAGATATACCGAGCCCTGGAAAATTTTCAACGAGGTGCCAAACACTTTGAGGGTTATAACTTACTGCTCCAACTCTGGCTCATAGAGCACCTCCAAAAGGGTGAATATCAGCAAGAGATCCTGCGCAAAGACTGGGATGATCATATCGCCTTCCATCAGCCAAGGCGAATGAACTATATGCCTAACATGTTTGCCCAACCAGAAGATGCCAAAGGGTAGGTAGAGTTGTTCGAATATCTGAAAGAGGACCAAGTGCAATGGATGTTCGAATGGTTCCCCACTGAAGAGTTCGTTGTCCGATCTTGGGATGCACCGTTTCTTATACTCATTGGTCTGAGAGGAACTTATCTTTATGTCCCTCTCTGAGTCATGAGGCAGGCAAGAAGAAAGCAGGTTATACCAAGGGTCGACAAAATGAGTCACTTCAGGTCCGAGTTCCAAGATGATGACAGTCCATACAAGTTTCAAGCTCAAGACATGTGGCACTGCAAAATCATCCTAGGAAAGGATTCCATAGAACCAGACAGGTACCATTCTGGTTATACTCCATACTATCCAAGCTGGTTGGAAGACGATCATAGTGGGTTAGGACAACCTAGGTTTGTTCAAGGTCACAGGATCATCAACGAGAAGGCTAAAGTACAGGTTAAGTACAACCAATTGCGCAAGAGGATTCAGGAATGCGAAAGTGAGCACCGAGAAATTCAAGAAGCCCATCAAAAGCTAATTGAAGAATGTAAAGATATGGCTATTAGTGCCAACAAGTGACTGGGGCATTTGGAGCGGGGTTTAGTGGAGTTAGAAAGAAAGTTCATCCAGAGGATTGAAAATTGCCAGAAGGCTGAGGGAAACAAAGGAGGGAACTTGGCTAGAGCCTACTTGCTGCTGGGACTACATGAGTTGGTGAAGCTGTTCAATGAGCTAAAGATTCCGTGTCTGGGGAAGGTCCTTTTGGGACCAAGTAGTTAGGAGCCTTTTCTTTGCTTTAAATGTATAAGGCCAATGGCCATTAGTGACATTTTATTTTCTGCTATTTTAGTGTCATTTTGGGATTCGTCTTATTCTTATCAATAAAATGTGGCATTTAGCATTATAAGTTCTCCAAATCAACTTGTCGCTAGGCCTCGGGCGCAATGAGGCTCCCAAATTAGGACACGATTTATATTCTTGCACCGTGTGTTTAAATACTGCAACATTTTCTTCTCACGACCCTCACTAACTTGTTACCTTTCTTTGTATTTACTTTGTTGATTCCCCTCCATAAAGGTTAGTTCGTGCACTCTTGTATCATCATCTTACTCCACAAGATCTAAGGGCCCTCCACCTCCTCCTCCTCTGAGTCCTATTAGAAAAAATAACAAGGGAAAAATAGAATATTTGAGCAACATCAGAAAGGAGAACTCAGTTGAAAGGGTATAGGCTCCTTAGGGTATTCAGGTTTCCAAGGAAAGTGCCTCCCAGCTCGAACAAAAGTTATTGAAATTTCAGGAAAAACTGGACCAAGTTAGAAACTTGGCAAGCTTGTCATTTTCCCTCACTACCCCAGATGTCAACTTCCCCAACACTCAAAATCCCATACCACCACAAAACCAACCTGCTCCCCATCACCACTGCAACACATGCCATACTTCAAACAACAACCCACTTCTCATCCCTGAACTACTAAACTCCACAAATGATCATCACCACAACACCCCCATCTATATGGAAACCATACCACACCCCATTCAACCAGCCTCGAGACACCTGAGTCTGATGACAAAGACTCTCTTATCAGGAGTCTGGCCGCAGAACTCAAGAAGTTGACTAGCCGAGTTCAGGGTGTTGAAGTAAGCAAGGGGATCGAGGGATTGAATTATGAAGACCTTTGCATTCAACCAGATATCGAACTGCCCGAGGGGTACAAACCTCCCAAGTTCAAGATGTTCGATGGCACCGAGGATCCCAGAGTTCATTTGGGGATATACTGTAACAAGCTGGTCGGTGTAGGAAAGGACAAAAAGATTTGCATGAAGCTCTTTATGAGAAGTCTGAAAGGGGATGCTCTATCTTGGTACATTAGGCAAGACCTAAAGAAGTGGTCTAACTGGGTAAGTATGGCGTTTGATTTCATCGACAGGTTCAGATTCAACACGGAAAGTGCGCCAGATGTGTTCTACATCCAGAACTTAAAGAAGAAACCTACGGAGACATTCCACGAGTATGCTACTCATTGGAGATCAGAAGCTGGCAAGGTCAGGCCAGCTTTTGGAAAAAGAACAAATGAAAAAAAAATTTGTTCGGGCTCAAGACCCATAGTACTACGAAAGGTTGATGCTGATTGAAGGCTAGAAATTTTCCGACATCATCAAGCTAGGGGAGAGGATCGAGGAAGGTATTAAAAGTGGTATGGTCACTAAATTTGAGGCATTATAGGCTACCAACAAGGCTCTATAGTCTGGTGGCACGTCCAAGAAAAGGGACGTGATTGCCATGATGGTTGCATAGAGGACGAAATCTCCAATCAAATACCAAACCTACCCATTATCTCCACTCAAATATCAGCCTAACCCAAATTACCAAGCATCCTCGCCCTCTTACCAAGCTCCACCACCTACTTACCAATCATCTCCACCTACCACATATCAGACTACTTCACCCAAATAGTCCCAACCCGCACATGTCTACCAAGCCTACAACACCTAACAAGCCTACCATCAATCACCTCCACCTCGCCAAAATTTCCCTAGACCTTGACAAAACATCGACCGCAGACCTCCCAAATAATACACCGACATTGCCGAACCAAATGACCAGCTGTATGAAAGGCTTAAAGCTGCTAGTTACGTCACCCTTATCCCTACCATAACCCCATAAAATCCTTCCCAATGGGTTAACACAAACAAAACTTGTGCATATCATTCCGGTATGAAGGGGCATACCATTAATGAACGCCGCTCTTTGAAGGATAAGATCCAAGCTTTGATTGACAACAAGATCATCGTGGAAAAGGAGCCTGCTCCGAATGTCTGCAACAACCCTCTACCAGACCACAAGGGTGGAGGTGTTCACATGATTGAAATAGAAGATGATTGGGACCCCAAGGGGTCGATCGGGTTGACAGCAGAGGGTGACGAGCCAAAGAAGTCGACAGTCACCCTTAATCTGATTATTGTCCAGATGCAGCCTTCTGAAGACACTAAAGTGAACGTGTCCATACCACTTGATCTTGAAACACATTCTCCGCAAAAATGCCAGGATTTATTGAGGTCAAGTTTGGGTCCCCAAAGGCACCTACGCCATTTGAAGTTGTTGTGTTACCTTCCAAAGTAAGGGTGCCCATTCCGGTAGAAATGTCGGCCATAGCACTATTCCATACGAAGGCCATCCCTTGGGATTATACAGCCGAGGCGAGGAGAAAAGGGAAAGCCAAACCCAGAAAAGCAGTTGCAGCACAGGGTATGACAAGAACTAGCAGGGTTTATACTCCAGAACATTTAGCTGAATTGAGTAAGCAGGCCTCTGGACGGCCGACCGAAACTGGGCCCGATAATCTTTGGAGGAAGATACAAGCAAAGGAGTACTCATTCATTGACCAATTGAATAAAACACCATCACAGATCTCCATCTTACCTCTTCTACAAAGCTCTGACGCACATAAGAATTCCTTATTGAGGGTGCTGAGCGAAGCATATATACCCAGCAACATCACGGGAGGAGAAAAGGCAAATATGGTAGGGAAGGTATTGGAGAGTCACAAGATCACTTTCCATGAAGATGAGCTGCCACCAAAAGGGCTAAGCCACAAGAAGGCGTTGCACATCACTGTAAATGCGAGGATTATTTCATCACCAGGATTTTGATTAACGGAGGGTCCAGCCTCAATATTTGTTCATTAGTGACTCTTAGGACATTAGAAAAGAGCCTGCATGAGATCAAGGATGGAGCCATCAATGTCAAAGCTTTCGATGGTTCCCAAAGATCCACTATTAGGGAAATCAATTTGTGTCTACAAATGGGACCTACTTGGTTTGATGTCGACTTTCAAGTAATTGATATCCCAGTATCTTACAACTTGCTATTGGGATGGCCTTGGATCCATGCCGCTGGGACTGTGGCATCAACCCTACATCAGGCGGTGAAGTTTGAGTGGAATCACCAAGAGGTGATTATTCATGGCGACGGTAGCAATCCCATATACAGTTGCCAGACCATCCCAGCAATCGGAGGAAGAAGAAAGATAGGCGGAGAAACCTACCACCACATTGAGTGAGTCAATGCCGTGGATAAGGACAAATGGTGGGATAACAAAATCAAAAGCATATTAAACAAGTGCGGGTATGAACCTGGTAAGGGACTCAGCAAGAATCTTCAAGGAATTGGTAAGCCAATCAAGCTGAAGAAGCACGGCACCACTTTCGGTTTGGGATATGAATACATTTGGGAGGAATTCAACCACCGGTCGCCACTATGGCGCAGTCCCTACTACCCACTGGAATATCTGATACCTCGCTTGGAGTAGACTTTTCAACCAGCCGATGTTACATATGGGTCAGAAGAAGAGGAAGCGCTGGCAGCGATGAGGAATTTGTTTTTGGAAGATGATAATATGGATTGTTGTATCATTTTCGAGGAGGAGGAGGGGGGAAGGCCCTTCCATACAAGCTGTGAGCTGAGGAGGGCGCCTCAATAATTGGTCCATCAGAACCACCAAAGCCCGAAAAGCTTCGGGGTAGCAAAGCTGAACAAAGCACCATACATTATCTTTATTTTTCACTAGTTGACTTTCTTTCCACATTTTTAATTTTGAAATAAGAGTTCCAATGTTCAAAACAATTATGAAATTTATCAAAGCATTTCAGTTTCTTATAAATCTTCCTTGTCACGACCCCAATCCCGGTCGTGATGGCGCCCAACACAATTGCTAGGCAAGCCTGACCATTTTCACTCTCAACCAAAGCATGAAGCTCAAAACCAGTTATTTGAATATCATTAATGACAACTAAACTAAAAGATTATGTTGAATATCACTATAACACATAATATACTCCCAAAGACCTGGGGGTTATGAGTCTAGATCCTCTAACAATACAGTGTGACAAGACTCCAAATAATACAATGTCTCAAAACTGCAGAAAGATAATAAAAGAGATAAGGGAGGAGTCGGGTCCTGCGGACGTCAGACAGCAACCTCGACAACTCCGGACAAACTCTGAAATCAGCAAAACCTCAGCTAAACTCCCGAGATACCTGGATCTGCACACATGGTGGAGGGAGTAAAGTGAGTATTTCCAACTCACAGGTAATAGACATATATAATGACTGAAAGTAAGAAATCCCGAGATACAACAATGCAAAGCTATAACCAATACTCCTACGCATTTAACAGTGTAATAACAACAATTAATGACAGATATCACAGGCAGGTATAGATGTATGAATGCAACGCAATGCACATGACCGCTGCGGCGTACAGCCCGATCCATTTGGGTACCTGCGTTCACTGTGGGGGTTCAGACTCTGGAGGGGCTCCTACAGCCCAAGCGCAATATCATAGTAACATACGCTGCGGCGTGCAGCCCGATCCACTATCAGTCCAGCTATATGCATGCAAGCCACACAGGCACA
>MU674075.1:3684-13826 GCA_026770625.1 Nicotiana glauca | reverse complement strand
CAGTAATTATAATTAGGTGTTCAAAACCTTAGAAGTTTACTAGCCATTTCGAGACAATGTTTAGCTCAGGACTGATATCATGAAAACATGCTATATATCATGGAAACAGTGATAATAATCCCTACGGGATCCAAATAACCGGCTCGTAGCCCAAATATATCCATAACCATACAAGTAGGAGGTTTACCAGCTAATTTATAGCCAACAACACAGTACAACATCACTCGGGCGGACTAAGCCATAGTCCCCAATCACAATCGACCCCGTACTCACCGTAGAGTACGTGTCTCACCTCAATAGAGCATCACAGTGTGATATACCGGGGTTTCAAACCCTCAAGTCATCATTAACATCTATTACTCACCTCAAGCCGGCCACAAAACTAGTCTGCCATGCCTTTTCCTCTCGAATCCGCTTCCTCGCGCATCGAATCTAGTCAAAACCACAATGAATACATTACAATAGGCTAATGGAACATAACCCAATTGAAATTACTCGAAAAATACTCAAAAACACGAAGTTGGCAAAACCCGAGCCCCGGGCCCATTTCTCGAAAAATTTCGAAATTTACATCACTGGTTCCTCGTCTCGCCACGAGTCCGTACATATAAATTTTATCAAAATCGGAGTTCAAATGCTCCTTCAAAATCCAATTTCTCATTAAGAAAACACAAGCCCTAGTTCTTTCCTTTTTACTCAAATTCCATGAATTTAGGTGTTGAAATCACAGTTAGATGACGTTTCTAGGCCATAGGACTTACCTCCAATCAATACTCGTCGAAACCCTCTTCAAATCTACCAAAAAGCTCTTGAGGCGGAGTAAAAATGGTGGAAAAGTGATATGGGTCGCGGATGAAATAACACTTAAAACCATTCTGTCCACAGCAAATTTCGCTTCTGCGGTCCCGCTTCCGCTTATGCGGGACCGCTTATGCGGCCAAAAAGCCGCTTATGCGGTTCTTACTTAAAAACCCAACGTCTGCTTTTGCGGTTTATAGTCCGCTTTTGCGGACTCGTATTTGCAAAAATGTTCTGCTTTTGCAAAACCACTCCACCAAGCCAAGAACCACTTCTGCGATCCTCCACTCGCTCCTGCGGAACCGCTTCTGTGGTCCATTTTCCGCAGAAGCGGAAATACCAGCTGACAGAAAAGCTGAACCTGCAACACACCCCAAAACTCTCGTTTAACCACCCAAAATCACACCGAGGCCCCCGGGACCTCAATTAAAAGCACCAACATAACCTATAACATCATTCAAACTTGTTCCAATCATTAAAACACATCAAACAACGCTAAAACTATCAATTCACATCGGATTCAAGCCTAAGTTTCTTTAAAACTTCCGAAATGCGCATTCGATCAAAAACCCGACCAAACGATGTCCGAATGACCTGAAATTTTACACACATAACCAAAATCACGTAACGAAGCTACAGCAACTCTCGGAATTCCATTCCGACCCTCGGATCAAAATCTCACCTATCAACCGGAATTCGCCAAAATTCAAACTTCGCTAATTCAAGCCTAATTATACACCGGACCTCCAAATTCAATTCCGATCGCACTCCTAAGTCACAAATCATCACCCGAAACTAGTAGAATCATTGGAAATCCATTTCGATCCCTCTAACGCATAAGTCAACATCCGGTTGACTTTTCCAAACTAACCTTCTCTTATGGAGACTAATTGTCTCATTTCCAACCAAACTCTATCCGAATTACTTCAAATTCACCAAACACATATAATGAAACATATAGAAGCATAAAACGGGGAAAACGGGCGGAGATACATGAGACGACGGGTCGGGTCGTTACATTTCTCTTATTACTTTTTATCGTTTACTTTATTTATACATCATTACTATTACTTATCTTGATGAACCGACGACTGTGACATGCAACGAGACAACACAACAAACAGATATAGACTCAGCAAGAAGTTCACCCCGTACGAGGCCCAGTATTCTCTATTAGAACGTACTTGTTGTGCTCTAACTTGGGTTGCTCAGAAGCTGAGGCACTATTTCTGTGCCTATACTACTTATCTCATATCAAGAATGGATCCACTGAAGTACATCTTTCAGAAGCCCATGCCCACTTGAAAACTAGCCAAGTGGCAAATCCTACTGAGTGAATTCGACATTGTTTATGTGACCCAGAAAGCAATCAAGGGACAGGCATTGACAGATCATCTTGCTTAAAATCCCATGGACGGAGAATACGAACCTATAAAGATGTATTTTCCTGATAAAGAGGTATCCTTCATAGGAGAAGATATTGCAGAATCCTATGACGGTTGGAGAATGTTTTTCGACGGAGCAGCAAACTTCAAAGGAGTTGGCATAGGAGTAGTCCTAGTATCAGAAACTGGCCAGTATTATCCGGTATCTTCCAAGCTCAGGTTCCCGTGTACCAACAATATGGCTGAGTACGAAGCCTGCATCTTAGGGCTCAAGCTGGCCATTGACATAAACGTTCAGGAGTTGCTAGTGATCGAAGAATCCGACCTCCTTATACATCAGGTCTGAGAAGAATGGGCAACTAAAAATTCCAAGATACTCCCGTATTTGCATCATTTACAGGAATTGAGGAAGATATTCACAAAGACGGAATTCCGGCATGTTCCCAGAGTTCAGAATGAGTTTGCCAATGCATTGGCAACCCAATCATCTATGATTCAACATCTAGATAAGAATTTCAAAGATTCTATTCCGGTAAAAATTCATGACCAACCAGGTTACTATGCTCATGTCAAAGAAGAGGCAAATGAAAAACCTTGGTTTCACGATATTAAGGAATACTTGGCAAAAAGAAAATACCCAGAGCTTGCAAATCCCACTCAGAAGCGCACACTCCGGAGATTATCTAAAAATTTCTTTCACAGCGTAGGAATCCTGTATAGGAGGATTCCTGATTTGGGATTATTAAGGTGTGTTGATGCAAAGGAAGAATCTAAATTGTTAGAAGAAATCCATGCGGGGACCTGCGGTCCACATATGAACGGTTTTGTCTTAGCCAAGAAGATGCTCTGGGCAGGCGATTTTTGGATGACAATGGAAACAGACTGCATCCAGTATGTCCAAAAGTGTCATCACTATCAGATACATACAGACATGATAAAGGTTCTTCTAAACGAGCTTACTGCAACAAGCTCGCCATGGTCGTTCGCCGCTTGGGGAATGTATGTCATCGGACCTATCGAGCCTGCCGTATCAAACGGGCACAGGTTCATTCTAGTGGCAATTGATTATTTCACCAAATGGGTTGAAGCCGCCTCTTACAAGGCAGTGACTAAGAAAGTCGTGGCAGACTTTGTCCGCAACCGTATCATTTGTCGGTTCGGAATTCCGGAGTCAATCATCACTGATAATGGTTCCAATCTGAACAATGACTTGATGAAGGCCATGTGTGAAACTTTCTTAATCAAACACAAGAATTCTATAGCTTACAAACCTCAGATGAATAGAGCCGTAAAAGCCGCCAATAAGAATATCAAGAAGATACCAAGAAAAATGATAGAAAAGCATAATCAGTGGCACGAGAAGCTATCATTTGCTTTATTGGGGTACCGCACCACAATTCGCACATCAACCGGGGCAACTCCTTATATGCTGGTTTATGGTACAAAGGCAGTCATTCCCGCCGAGGTAGAAATTCCCTCGTTGAGAATCATACAGGAAGCAGAACTCGACGATGTAGAATGGGTAAAAAGTCGCTACGAGCAGTTAGACCTCATAGATGGAAAATGAATGAATGCAGTCTGTAATGGTCAACTTTATCAGAACAGAATGTCCAGAGCCTTCAACAAAAAAGTCAAGCAAAGACAATTCACACCAGCACAGCTGGTATTGAAGAAAATCTTTCCACATCAAGATGAAGCCAAAGGGAAATTCTCTCCCAAATGGCAGGGTCCGTACATGGTTTACCGGGTTCTAACAAGAGGAGCCCTCATACTTGTAGAAATGGACGGAGAAGTTTGGCCAAAGTAGATCAATACAAATGCAGTAAAGCGATACTATGTGTAACATTTATGATTTCCTTATATGATGTAATTTTAACTACGTCTTACCTGATTCCCGTTTAAGAGGGGATACGGAGGCAACCCTACGAGTTCGGTCACAATTCAATAAAATTTTCATTTCCCCCGCAATTGGAAACTAGGGAAAAATTTTGAGGAGGACCCTCAAAATTCCAAAGTTGATTTCAGTCGTTTACCACAAGTAGCCATCGGAAGCAGCAACCCAGTAAACTGGGGCAGAATTTTGAGGAGGACCCTCAAAATTTCGGAGCGAAAGAGGTTGCAATGTCTTGAATCACGCCGTGGTCGTTGGTTCATCTAAAGAAAAAATATCTTCAATTATGTATTTATGTCATATTTTTACTAAATCGTGCATGTCTCGTATCAAAATCATTTTTTTTAGCAACGCTACCCCAATGATAGCCAAGCAGGATGAGCAAAGTCCAGGGGGATACAAACTAACCTTCCCCCTCTACAAAACTCACAATTTTTCTTTGGATGCAGGCACCCAAGTCACAAATCATCAAGTACATTTATATACTCATACTTTTTAGGAATGCAACCTTCAGAACCATCATAGCTACTCACAATTTCTATCCGTACATGATATCCCCAGCAGCCATAATATCACAATCAGCTATCAGATAAGAGATTTGACTACCATTCGTCTTTTACTTTTTTGCATTGCATAAAGCTACCTTTTTGCCTTCCGAGACTAAGATCTGCCTCCATCTGTATTTCTTGCATTGCATAAGGCTACCATTCTGCCTTCCGAGGTTAAGCTCTACCTCCATCTGCATTTTCTACATTGCATAACACTACCATTCTGCCTTCTGAGGTTAAGCTCTACCTCCATCTGCATTTTCTGCATTGCATAAGGCTACCATTCTGCCTTCTGAGGTTAAGCTCTACCTCCATATGCATTTTCTTGCATTGCATAAGGCCAGCATTCTGCCTTCCGAGATTAAGCTCTACCTCCATCTGCATGGCTGAAATATCGCCACCTTTATTTAAATCCTGCATCGGCTGAAATATCGCCACCTTTATTTAAATCCTGCATTGGCTGAAATATTGCTACTTCATTTAAATCTTGCATTGGCTGAAAGATTGTCATTTTACTTACATTCTGTACGGTTGAAATATCGCCACCTTTATTTAAATTCTGCATCGGCTAAAATATCACCACCTTTATTTAAATCCTGCATCGGCTGAAATATCGTCACCTTTATCTAAATTCTACATCGGCTGAAATATCACCATCTCTATTTAAATTTTTCATTGGCTGAAAGATCACCACCTTCTTCATTTCATGGGCTGAAAGATCGCCATCTTCTGCATTTCATGGGCTGAGAGATCGCCAAATTATCCAAAGGTGTCATTGTTTAGAGGCATCATTTCATAGTCCGAGAATGCCATGCCATGGCCTGAGGATCCCCATTTTATCTTTTGCATAGCATTATTCAAAGGCATCATAGTTCGGAGGCATCATTCTCATAACTCGAGAACATCATTCATAGCCTATGAATCCTTTATCATACGCTTCATGGCCCAGGACGTCATCGTAACCGTCCAAAGATAGCATTCATAGTCTAACGGGAACTTGCATCACGTTTAAATTTATGCACAATGTATGTTCATATTGCTCATTTGCAGGCAAACCGGCTAGAAACAGACGTCTCAATAGGAGCAATCCTGCTCTGGTTCTCGCAGCCTACTAGATTTTGACCATCAATCGCGCATGTTCTTGGAAAAATCTCCATCGGTATATTCCGTTGACGGATCCCGAACTATATATGGCATGATTCCTATAAGACCAGGGATATGTAGGCAGCTCAAGAACCAGAGCTCGGTCAAAATTCTTCAAATCGTTGCGCTCGGTCAAATTGGTCATCATATCTTTATCCGATAACTCTTTCATCCTTCCCGGATAAAGAGGGGCAGCTGTTGATACCCAATTTTTTCCTGTATATATTTTACATGCAAAATAATTTCAAATAGTATATATATGCATATATAAGCATGTCCAAGTATTTTATTATTTTTCCCAATTTTTAAAAGATTTTTAAACCAATTTATTACCCTACTTTAACAGTACAAAATCAATAATTATTCCCAAAATTATTATTTTTGATGATTCACTTATTTTTTTTCCTTATATTTATACCAAAATGTAGCTCAGGTAATTTTTACACATTTTTTTATAACTTGATTTGGTATTTTTAAAAGCTAAATTGCACTTAATTGCAATATTAGCCTATTTTAAGAATTATTTGTGTTTATTATTACAAATTTGATTCCAATTTTTAATCTAATATTTATACACTATTAATTAATTTAGCACTCTTAAT
Source organism: Nicotiana glauca (assembly GCA_026770625.1). Classification (NCBI taxonomy): domain Eukaryota; kingdom Viridiplantae; phylum Streptophyta; class Magnoliopsida; order Solanales; family Solanaceae; genus Nicotiana; species Nicotiana glauca. The sequence continues at coordinate 7,459 of MU674075.1, read as the reverse complement.
TTATTTTTAGAAATCACTTTACTATTTTTATAAAATAAAAAGGGAAAAAGTGGTTATTTAAAAGTTAGTGCTATTTCATTTAAATTTTAGCCCAAATTGACCCCTCATGAAACCCCAATTTCAGATCTCAAACCGGACCAGCCCAATTCCTAAATTACCTGACCCCTAACCCATTAATTTTACCCGCCCGACTCCCCTTTTGATCCAGGTCGTTGATCATTTTGATCAATGGCCATAATTTCCCCTTTCCTTTTTAATTTCCCATACACCCCTAACCCTAATCACTTTCACCCAACAGCCGCCTTTGAATCCCTTCATCTCTCAAACTCTCTCGAACTCTCCGAAACCTAGCCTCCTTCTACCCCTCTTCAACCACCACTCCACCGAAATCCATGGCTTCTCAGGTCATGGATGGTTGGTACTCACTCCCCTCCATCAATAAACCATGGTTGTTCGAAGCTTTGAGACCTGGGCTCGATGGTTTTCCTTCAGATCCTTCTCAGATCTGCAGATCTATGGCTTCTCCGGCCATTACCCGGCATATTCAGGCATTATGAGCCTTTTCGACTCAGGATCCAACTTTCCTCAAGACCTTTCTCATTTCTAGGATTTTCTCTGAAACCCTAAGCTGTCCGAGGTTCTTTACTTGCTAATTTTTCTTAGATCTGGAAAATGTCTATGTTCTATTGAACTTTTTAAAGGTTTTCCCCAAATTCTCTTTTCAAATAGTTTAATTTCGATTTAGGGTTTCTGAAAGGATTTTCAAAGGCATCTTTCTGATTCTTTTTGTTCTTTCTTTATGTGTGTTTGTCTATGTTATGCTCGTATGACTTCTCTTACTACGCATGTACTGTTCTTCTACTTTCTTTTTCTACTATACATGTTACTCTTGTACTCACATGTTAATCCGTATTGTGTTTTCCTTACTCCTCTACTATATGTGTTTACTGTGAGTTCTTTGATGTTGTTTGCTTTACTGGACTATGTTTATGTTCTTACTAAGCATGATTCATCTGTTTTGCCCAAGTTTGTATCACTTTTTCTTCTGAACTTGTTTAAGTTCTGAGTTTTTCTCAAAACGTGTTCTCCATGCTCTTAACTGTGTACCGTTTCTGTTTATTCCTCATAAGTCTTTGAAAAAGACTTCTGAACCTCTATCGAGTGGTTTGCCTTCTCATCTCTATTGTCTGATTCACCTTGAAACCCTGATTTAGCATTTTCTTTGGCGATTTTGATTTATTTATTTTTTGTTTGAATTAGGGTTCCACCTTGAGACCCTGGACTCTCAGACTCATTGTGAGTCTATAAATTAAACTTGTACCTCTTCTTGCTTATGATTCTGAACCTTTCTTTGATTAAACTCTCTTCTAAATGACTTTACAATCCCTTTTTGATTCACATTTATGTGCTTTATATATAAGGACTCTGCTTTCAAAAGGTTTTACCAACTAATTGATTGATTCCGAAATCCTTTTTAAGGCCTGACTGATTATTACTGATTTTCCCTAATTGAACCTCCTTTACCTTTTCTGACTTGGTTCATTCGAATTAGGCCTGTAATATTGATTTCCCTAGTTGTTTTACTGATTCCCTTTCCTTATTTTTTCCAAGCCGTGTACCATTAAACTTTTTCTTTAAATAACTTTTGTGTATTTACCTCCTTATGCTACTTTGAAAAGATTTTAATCAAATTTTTTTCCTTAATTGAATTCTACCCGTTTGAAATAAAATCCCTTAACAGAAGGAAAATTCTATGTGATTGATTGCAAACTATTTTTTTACCTTTCTTACTTGCTTCTCTGCACTATAAAGGGACTACCCTTCTATACTTTTAAAGACACTTCGAGTTCAATGCCTCGAACTTTTACTTTCAACTTACACACTTACAATACTGCTTTGAGTTCAATACTCTCTCAACATTCTGTTTTTCTGAGATCTTTTGGAACTGCTTGCTTACAAATTGGCTTTTCAAGACAACTATTTTTTTTTTACCTATTTTCCCTAAAACTAGTATGTCTGATTTAATTTTTCTGCCTCACCCCTATGTGTTTATTTTATAGTTTCAGCATTCTTGTTTACTTTGCTATTCATATTCAGTGATTAAACTATGTGTGTTTCTTTCCTTGCAACTGTTTCTATTATGAATGTCACACCTCCTTTTTTATACACCTACCCTCGAAGGATAAATGTATAAGGGAGTTTTTCCATTTAAAGTGACATTATTCGAAGTGGGATTATTTATTTATTTTTAGAGTCTCCACTTGGGATAGAGTTGGCTTTTTGGTATCCCAAGTCGCCGGTTTAATTTTTATCCCAAATTGAGGAAAATTGTCGACTTCCCATTTGGAGTATGCGAACCAGAAATTCAGTGTAAGGAACTCTGTTGACCCGAGGGAAGGTGTTAGGTACCCCCGGATCCCGTGGTTCTAGCACGGTCGCTTAAATTATTATAAATGTCTAAAAATCTAATTTTTACATGCTCCAACCTATAGTGTAATTTTTTTAATTATTTACCGCTTTTAACTATTTTTTACGAAAGTGAACGTCGTTTAAAAATGTGTTTTCGGATCACGTCACATGAAATGCACCCGGATCCTCGACACATTCCTATTCAACGTTTTTGGATTTGGATTTGGGTTGCATGAAATGCACACCCGTATTAAGGAAGGTAAATTTATTAAAAGCGCACCTAAGGCGACTAACGTATTTTTTACTTTTGGGAAGGCCGTAAAATTTGCTAAACGGCTCGTCCCGCATTTTTAAATATTTTTAATTAAGTAATTAATGAGGGCCCCGCAATTTGTATTTAGTTTAGCAAGGCTCGTCTCATTTTATTATTATAAGACCAACCTAAAGCAAACTAAAATTTTCTATTTATTTGTCTCTAAAGGCCAATTAATATAAATTCGGGCATCGAATTCAAGTCCGAATTCAAACAAAAGGGAAGACTCTTTTAGTTTGAACCTGCTACCTAATTCGAAACCCAAGTTTATATCAATTAACCTTTGAAAGGGATTCTGAACTGGGCCCAATGAACCCAATTGAAAGGAGCAAGGGCGAATTGAAGGTTAGGAGATCGAATCCCTGCGAGCACAACTAACTAAGCCCTATTTGGGCCAAAACTGTGATCCAAGCTGGACGCCCAAGTCCCTGCATGCGTTTCAGCTTCAGCAGATGGGCTTCTCACGTGAGGCCTAATTAACAATTGTCCAGTTGGACAAGGCATCGAACCCCAGCGAAGGGACTGTGATATCGAGCCCAATGACTTCCAAAGCATAGTCAACAATTAACAAACTAACACTTGTTACAATTTACTAAACTATCTCATCTAACAGGATTAACAAATCAAATTGCCTATTTTAGTTACTTGACGACACATTATCAATATTCAAGCAACTACCAACTTCAAATAATCTACTGTAATTATGCAAAGATTAGCACGTATAGGATCCTGTGCATTGATTTTTCAATTGATATATCCACATGCCAATGCTCGTCATATTCGTGTTTCAATTATTTTCTAACTTCAAAGAGATAACTATACAAAGATAATAAACTAACTGCTAAAGCTAAACTTCAAATCCCAATTTCCAGTTTGCCAAATTAAAACCATATACAGTCCATGACCCACTTTAACAATCTAATACCTTCCACAAGTATAAATTTCATAGTCCAAATCGGTAAACAGAATTGAACTAGCCAGATTCAAAGTATTTTAACATAGAAGACTAAACAATTACACATCAAACAGAATTAAAATGCTCCACAGATTCCA
>MU674074.1:44361-76609 GCA_026770625.1 Nicotiana glauca | reverse complement strand
GGCATGGAGACCCCGTGGCCCATTTGAGGGGGTTTTGTAGCAAAATGAGGGGTGTTGGAGGAAAAGATGAATTGCTAATGGCATATTTCAGCCACAGCCTCAGTGGGTCAGCCTTGGAGCGGTACACTAGGTAGGATCACATCCGTTGGTATACATGGGATGATTTAGCCCAAGCCTTTGCAAATCATTTTCAGTATAATCTGGAGATTGTTCCCGATCGTCTTTCTTTGACCAAGATTGAAAAGAAACCTTGGGAGAGTTTTAGAGAATATGGATTTCGATGGAGAGAGCAGGCCGCGAGGGTCGATCCACCTATGAAAGGGTGAGATGGTGGATTATTTTTTGCAGGCTTTAGAGCCTACCTATTACGAGCATCTAGTGTCAGCAGTGGGGAAAACTTTCAATGAAGTTGTCAAGATGGGAATCATGGTAGAAGAGGGTTTGAAGTCAAATAAGATTATGAGCTACTCAGCAATAAAGACGACAACCCAAGCCATCCAGACTGGCACTGGAGGGGTTCTTGGAAAGAAGAAGTAGCTGTGGTAGAATCTAGGACATGGTCCAGGGGTCCTTCCCCTTATTATCATCAACCCCGTCCACATCACCAACCTTACCCACATACACCATATGGCCCACCACAACATTATTATCCACCTCCCATTCCACATTTTTCAGTTAACCACGCCCAAACTTACCCTCAACCACAAGCACCGTGAAGAGCACCCGCTCCTCATAACACCTACCATACCCACCTCCCAAAATATACAAAAATCCTGGTGGAACTGGTTTTCATCCAAACCCTGCTGCTAGAAATGATAGATTGCAGAAGAAAAAAACTTTCACTCCGCTAGGAGAATCATACACCAGCCTATTCCACAGGCCGAGGCAGCTTGGAGTGTTAAACCCTATTGAGCCAAAAATACCAAACCCACCACCAAGGAACCTGGACCATTCAATCAGTTGCGAATATTGCTCAGGAGCTCCGAGGCACGACACGAAGAAATGTTGGCATCTGAAAACTGCTATTCAAGAACTTATTGATACCAGGAGAATTGAAGTACAGGCTCCTGAAACTCCCAATATTACACAGAATCCGTTACCAACTCATCATGAAGCTCACATGATTGAGTTAGTATAGAGGAGAGAGTATAAGAAGCCATCTCAGACGGTGATGATGATCAAGGCAAGTGAAAGTAAAGCAGATGAGAAATCAATTGGTGGGAAAACATTGGTTGCAACAGAACCTAGGCCCAAAACTATGATATTTGCCCTTACGTTTTTTTTTTAATTAAGTTTATGGGTTGTTTGTAAGCTAAAAATAATTAAAGACATGTACAATTATGAGTTCATGGATCCAAACATAACACTATTAGGTAATATTGATTGACTAGCATTTCTTTTATTATTAGAGACAAAACAAAGAAATAAACGTAGTTTACTTTAGGATTAACCTTTAAATAAAATGTTGAGACGAGTCTCGCCGAATCAAATACATAATTGCGGGGCCCTCAATAATTGCTTACAAAAAATACTAGAAATTGGGAGGACCATTTAGCGAATTTCACGGTCTTCCCCAAAAATAATAAATGCATAGTTGCTTTAGGCGCGAGTATTAATAATATTACTTTCCTAAATACGGGTGCACATTTATGTGACCCAAATCCAAATCTGAACGAAGTTGAAATGTGTTAAAAGCCACGGGCGTACTGGTACGGCGTGGTTCGAGATACATTTTCATGACGTTGTAATTCTTGTAAAATAAATAATAAATATAATAAAAGCGTAAAATTAATAAAAGGCACATAAAAATAGAACATGTATGGAAATCAGACAAAATCAAATACGACAGTTGAGCGACCGTGCTAGAACCACGGAATCCGGGAATGCCTAACACCTTCTCCCGGGTTAACAGAATTCCTTATCCGGATTTCTGGTTCGCGGACTGTTAACAGAGTCATATTTTCCTCGGTTCAGGATTCAATCGGTGACTTGGGACACCATTAATCTCCCAAGTGGCTACTCTGAATAAATAATAATAAATCCCGTTCTGACTGTCCTTTAATTGGAAAACTCCTTTATGCCCTTCGCGAGGTGTGTTTAACTCGTAAAAAAGGAGGTGTGACAGCTCTGGCGACGTGCCCGAAATCCAAAATTTTTCGAAGATAAAGGTTACCCATGACCTTAGGAACTCAAATATATAATTTCCTCCTAGTTCCATACTCAAAATCGTGGCTAAAATCCAAGATTATAATTTTCTAGGTTTCCAACCAAAACCCTAATTTTTACACTAATTTTCATGCCTAAATCCATACATAATCAATGTATTTAGCTCATAATGGGTGGGAAAAACTTGCCTTAGCATGGTTGATAAAGATCCTCTCTTGAACCCTCCAAAAATCGCCAAATTAAGTGGGAGAAATGAGTGAAATGAACAAAATCCGACTTTTAAAATAACCCTCTACCTTCAGCACTTTTTGCTTCTGTGATGCAATTTCCGCTTCTGCGGATGTCGCTTCTGCGACTTTCTAACTGCTTCTGCGATTTTAGGCTTGAGGGGGCTGACCGCTTCTGCGGTCTGGGGGCCGCTTAAGCGGAACCGCTTCTGCGGTCACTAGGCCGCTTCTGCGATTTTCCTTGGGCCTGGCCCCTTCCGCTTCTGCGAGATTTCGACCGATTTTGCGGCTCTTCCACATGCCCCACCTTTTCGCTCATGTGGGACTCAGATCGCATCTTCGGTCCCGCTTTTGCGGTCCAGGAACCGCAGATGCGGTTATGACAGAAGCCGCACACTCAGCCTCCCAAATTTCCAAATTTCAATCCGTTAACCACCTGGAATCCACCCGAGGCCCCCGGGACCCCAACCAATCATACCAACGAATCCCAAAACACATTACGGACTTGCTCGAGGCCCCAAATCATAACAAACAATGCCAAAACCATGAATTACACCCCGATTCAACCTTTATGAACTTTGAAACTTTAAACTTCCATTTTAGATGTTTAAGCCTAACAAATCATGTCCGATTGACTTCAAATTTTGCACACAAGTCATATTTGACATTACAAACCTACTCCAACTTTCGGAATTAGATTCCGACCCGATATCAAAAAGTCAACCCCTGGTCAAACTCTTCAAAAACCTTCAAATTGTTATCTTTAGCCAAATGGCTTCAAAATGGTCCACGGAGCTCCGAATTTACTTCTGATCGCTCTCCCAACTCCAAAATCACCATACGAAGCTACTCCTAGTCTCGAAATTCCAAACGGACATTGATAGCACCGAAATGCACCTCAAACCAAACTTGTGAAATTTCTTCTAAAATGCTAACTTCCACAATAGGCGCCAAACACTCCCAGGTTATCCAAAACCCGAACCGGGCATACGCCCAAGTCCGATATCATCATACGAACCTGCTGGAACCTTCAGATCCTAATTCCGAGGTTGTTTACTCAAAATTCCAATCCTAGTTCATTCTTTCAACTTGAAGCTTCTGAAATAAGAATTTTCACTTAATTTTAACTTCGATCTTTCTGAATTTAAGTTCCGACCATGCGGACAAGTTATAATACCCGAAATGAAGTTGTTCATGGCCTCTGACTGCTAAACAGAGCACGGTTATTCAAAACGACCAGTCGGGTCGTTACATTCTCTCCCACTTAAACATACGTTCGTCCTCGAACGTGCTGAGAACTACACTAGAGTAGTCTGAAATCACTGTTTAACTTCTCATGCACCTCCCCGTGCTACCAAAACTTAGCTGAACACGTTAGCTCGATAAATTTTGAAGATATTCCCTTTTATTCAAGCAAATAAGCCTTAGAGTCCAATTCCAACATCTGGAATTCTATGCCAGACTTATTTCCAATCATACGATCACTGTATCAATTACTATACGCTATACTAAAACATGACTGCATAACTCTGCTAAATTCACACTTTGCATCACCTTACTCATAGGACCACAATAACATTTCTATTTGAATTAATCGAAATTCCACGAATCCGATATTCCCATTGCACCCCATGACCTACGTAGGTATTACTCTAACTATTACAACACCGCCACAATGGATGAGATGCCGAAATTCATAATCAACTGCCCAGTCAACCAATCATCGGGTCTACACTTCTGACAAGAAACATTACCACATTCTGAACCAAATAATGATCTTCGCTTCTTAATATACTTCGTATAATCATATTGCACTGATCTTAAATCCCACAATCTCATCTTACCTAGTACGAACTGCTCAGGCGGTAAGCCACTCTAAATGCGATCAAAAGTCTCGTATGACTCCACAATGTGCCAATAGGCCACCAATCCGAACACAACACAAACGGAAATTGAACTCTGGAAGGAATTACCTAACCCCCACACTAATACGGACTTTCATTAAAATATAGGAATAGAAACACACAAGGAAATAGCATATAGAAAAACCAGACTCGACATTACACTATTGCAGCACGCAATCCGATCCAAATAACATACCCGTGGCGGCGTGCCACCCGATCCGCACATAGATCTCACATAAGGAGGTTGCACTTCGAGCTAAATCTGCTCATTGCGATAAAAATATCGAATTTCGATCGTAAGCACGCTAAGTGCATAATACCATCCCTGAGAAATCACATAGCGCTATAGGCTACAAAACTCAAGCACAATTGAGGTGTAATACCATATCTAAATCTCAAGAGCTATCGTGCTTACATAACATCATCGCAATGAGGAACCTCAACACATAGGAATTTATTAAGCAATCTTACAACTCATACGGCACAATACATCATTACTTGGAATAGCTGATGAAAACATAACACCCCGACTGTTCCTCCACAGGGAACATTCTCTTAAACGAACACAACTGGCCTGATACAAAGCCCAAATTCACATTTAAATCCATCAACCGACCTCAAGTCGATCCTGATCACATCAAATTAAGCCAATGACCTTTCAAAGGTCCATACTAATTTCCTTCTTCTTGTAATACACAAGAACAACCGTCATAACCGGAGTACAATCTACAACTCATAATCCGAGTGCCCTCCAGGCATCCAATTTCAATTTAAGGGTATCATCACAATTCTTCATACTTGTTTTATATCTTTAATCAATCAAGTGGCGTCGTGCCACATTTATGCAATCTTCCTGTGGAACACACTCCTACAATCTACCATAACAATTAACTGGGTCTTACCTCAAACCCACCGACCGCACTAACGCTAATAAGCAATCAAGAATCATTAACCATGATACAAGCCCTTGTTACAAAACACCAATCTCAGGTGACGCCGAAAACAACCCCAACTTATTTTAATCATTCAACCCTTTCCTTGCTCATCCGAGCCCGTGACATCCTTGTCAACACTGAAGTGCAACCTTGATCCTCACTTCGTATATCCATACTACTCACTGCACCCACGTGACAACATATGATAGAACATGATTTTTCATCACAACTCTGGAACCACTAATAGACTAACATTTCATCATATAAAACTTTTCATTTAACTCACTTCAGGAGAACTGTAGCAACATACAGGCGAATTCTCATAACTATCAAATATTCCAACCTCTAAGTAGTGGTCCAAGCCTCCATAACCCTTCCGGGATCTGCCTACTCATAACAGGCCGTAACAGAAGAATGCTTCTGAATAGCATCAATCACTGCGGCCGACAAGCATCACACGCACCACCACAAATTACATGCATGACTTGATCACGCTATATGAACTGATCACCACCACCAATATGCCAAGTTAACCATGGCTAATCAATCTACTTCCTTCCACTGAATCCTTGATTGCTTTGGAGTTAATACTAAGTCTCTTCAACACATAACATAGTCCCTCTACACTTCCCCCGAGTGACCTTGAATTGCGAGACCATGTTGTCTCAAATCTCATGAATTATTTCACATTTCTCAAATGCCATACCACAAGGCAGCACATCATAGAACATTCTGGGCACCTTCTCATAAGCTGCTATAGAGCTTGATTCTTAACTGTACTTATAGGCTTGAAATCATCGGGCACCACACTTTAACTTCCGAATTCACTGGGACCATTATTGAGAGCCACCCGCTCTGACTTGGTCCCGAATATAACTCACTCCATAGATCTTATAATGCACGAATGCTCTCTCGGTGAGGCACCTGGCGAAAATCACTTTCTCTGAAACTTATATCCATACGAGGCATAAATCCTGAACCTTTTTCCAAGTCCGGACATGAGCCAATAAGACCAACCATCGCATGCCTCCAACAATTCATTTGCTCGAATTACCACTCATGGTCTTTTCTCAAAGCTGAAATAATCCATCAATATGCTAATAACCAGAAATCACGCAAGTAGTTAATCATACAACCCAATCACAAGCGGTGGGACTCTCCCACTTACCTTGAAGCCATCATTTCACCATTCTTGAGTTCGCCCGACCTTTTTACCTCTTATTGGCATAACTTTACGTTGTAAGTTATCAACATTTCTCAGAATCTTATTGTAAATCCCCATCTTTCATATTTTGAATCATTAACCGCGCTCGCACGTTCGATCTCTTTGTAGAACAACCAATATAATTCTTTCCAGAAGCTTCGCCAACCACGCGACCGCTAACCTACTCACGGGGAATAACCCACCTAGGGGAATCACCTCCCAACATCTTCCCACACCGCTGCACGGGGTACGTTCACCATGGCACCAATAGCCCATCTTGAGTCCGAACTCACCTTCCAGCTGCACAAGTTCATTTCAAGCAGCTCCTTTCCGCCATCTCAATCTTATGCCGCATAATAGCCCATACTTCACACCATACCCGCAGGCTTTAACCACCAATCATTAAAATCCTCCCAATTCGATCCCAACTCGCCTTAGGCGCATAGTCATCCTACTACCAAGCCCATATGCAACACCTGCCACTCTCCCACTTTGGCGGAACACATCTCTTTAATTAACCACTCGACCTTGCTCCTCATACTTGGCCTTCCAGAAGTTTTAAACACCAGCTGACACTTCCCGCATGTCCTTCCTCATAATTTACTGCTCAATTATTGCCTTAAATGAAATCGATCTTTGTGGCACTTGAATCCACCATTTCTACTAACCTCAAGACTTTCCAAAGGTCGCCTTTATCAAACCATCAACAATTGCAGTACTGATTCAGTTTGGAACTACCGCATCCCGTGATATCTGATAGTTGCATCTTCAATATTATTTCACAATATTCCGCCATAAGGCGAATTGTAGCAGACTATAACACTGACAAACTTAAAGCGCTCAATTAGGACAACAACACCCCCCATGTAGAGGAGAACTCCACCACGCTTGCAATTACCATGTTTCACTACTTCCACTAGTCCACATCTGACCATCCTTAGTTCGATTAACCTTCCCCTACCGGGAATAAAATACTAAATCCTTTTGATTACACACTAAGTAAACCTCCCTTCAAGTCATTCACTGCCCCGACACGTTGGCAAACACCCTACCATCACAACAGCACTGCGGAATAATTTCTCATAAGCATTACGGAAACCTGTGCCTAGCCTCAAGGCTCTCAAAAGTTTTGTTATGAAGCTAAAACAATGGAATATACCTCTGTAGTGTGACTATAATAGTCCAATCAACTATACCGGGTAAATCATCCCGCACACACTTGTAGTGCCATTAAAATCCTTCGATTTTTGATTTATAACAAGCGCTCGCATAGCGTAAGATTGAGTGGAAAGGAATCGAAGGCATAAGCCTCAAAGGAATCGAACCGCACGATAAGGAAATCAAGAAGGGAAGTACTCCTAACAGTCCTGCAGCCTCCCGAGGATAAGTACAGACGTCTCTGTACCGATCCACGAGACTCTACTAGACTTGCTCATGACTCGTGAGATCGACGAGAACCTAGAGCTCTGATACCATATTGTCACGACCCAAATCCACTACGGGTCGTGATGGCGCCGGACACCTCTGTCAGGCTTGCCAACTAACTCATCAATTAATTCCTCTTTTAATACTTTTGAAAATATTAGGTTTTTCCTTCCAATTTTCATAAATATAAGATCACTTCATGGATTAAAATTTAAATAATAACAGTCAGTACAAAGTTTTACTGAAACCATCCCAGAAATCCGGTGTCACAAGTACATGAGCAACTACTGGCAATGATATAAATACAACACAACACATGTCCGGAATACAATGGACAGAAAGTAAATACAATCACTAGGAAGGGACTTTAAAAGATGCGGGCTGCCTTGAATACTTCAACTCAGCTAGTCCCCGAATCGCTCGTGCTGCTGTGCCCAGTAGGCCGCTAAAGTATCAAGTACATGTGCAACGAAAATGCACAGAAGTGTAGTATGAGTACGTAATCAACGTGTACTCAGTGAGTGTCCCGCCTAATCCCGAAGGGGTAGAGACGAGATGGTCAACTTTGACACACTCTAACGGTCCAATGACCATTTATCCTCAATACATATATTAAACAGTGGATTTATTCTTTATATACATGATTCTAATCCAAATAGAGGAAACGAATAAACACGTAGTTCTTTCATAGGAAAATTTCTCAAATTTCTCTTTAAAACATAATCCAAATACATTTAAGCCACAAAAGGGCAATAATAACTTAATTAAGTTCAGGCAGGAACATAGGCATGCGCAAATCATACCGAGGCAACGGGCTGATCCAACAGAAATAAATGTGCACTTACCAAGGGTTGACGGCGCACATATAGATGCATCTATTAATCTGCCGAGGTGTTCGGCCCGTTCCAAAATAAACACAGACAGACAGACAAGCAGTTAAGAAGTCAACATGGAGCAATTATCCAAGAAAGGCCAATTCCCTTTAATAAATTGAGAAAAACGAAGCTTAAGTCCTTTTTTTAGAAACCTATTTATTAATTTAATGTGATCTATTACCCCGCTCGCGAATCATCCATGCGACGCGGTACACATAAGATACATGCTCAGATAGCCAATTAAAATTTTATCGAGGAATAACTATCCACATAAGTGTCACACCTCCTTTTTATGCTACTGCACCCCGCAAAGGGTGTAATAAAGGGAGTTTTGCCAATTAAAGAACAATCGAAACGGAATTTATTGTTAAGATTTGGAATCGCCACTTGAGAGATTTATGGTGTCCCAAGTCACCGGTTCGAATCCCGAATCGAGAAAAAAAAATGATTCCATATTATAGTCTACGAATTAGAAATCCAGATAAGGAATTCTATTAACACGGGAGAAGGTGTTAGGCATTCCCGAGTTTTGTGGTTCTAGCACGGTCGCTTAACTATTATATCCGGCTTAATGATCTGATTTTAGTACATGTTATCCTATGGTGCGATTTTAAAGATTATTCATCGCTTTATTATTATTTTTAGTGAGAATTGCAACGTCGTGAAAACATATCTCGAACCACGTCACATCAATGTACCCGTGGTTATTGACGTGTTTCGACTCCGTTGAGATTTGGATTTGGGTCACGTAAAGGTGCACCCGAATTTAAGAAAGTAAATTATTAAAAGGCGCGCCTAAAGATACTAACGCGTTATTATTTTTCCGGAAAATGCCGTGAAATTCGCTAAATGGCCCGTCCCGAAATTTAAGTATTTTTATATACACATGTGAGGGCCCTGCAATTTGTGCGTTCTACTTGGCGAGGTTCGTCTCGTTTATTTTAAAAAGGGCAATCCTAAAGCGACTATGATCTTCTATGTTCATTTGTCTCTAATAATACAGGAAATGTCCTAATTAGCCATGATTCAAGATTTAGTACTTAGGCCCATTAAACTCATGTGAAATCAAATCTTTTAATCATTCTTGCCTGTAATGGAAAATAACGCTTGCCTACTTAAACTAAACGAACATTCGACCATTTTGAATTTACAGATCGAGAACATGTTACTCTGTTTATTTAACTGATGATGGATCCTTAAGTTCCCATAGATGCTAGATTGAATTTTTAAACTAAGTGACTTTATTAATTAATTCTACTAACATTCCTGAAGAAGTTAGTTCTTTCAAATTTAAGTAACCTATTGATATTAACCACTAACATGCAATTACTTGTTCCTACATAAAAATAGTGAGCTTAACGAATAAAGGAAAAGACATCAAATACTAGTACCTTTGGCTGTAAAATTATAGGTACATACAATGCTGATATTCGATTTTATCTCAATGTTAACTAAAGTCAATACTAAACTATACTAAGTCTATGACTAATGAACACACATTAACAGTAAAAGATAGTCCTAATTAGGTACAAAAACTTCACAATCTGCATTTTTCATTGAGTTATGAATCAAATTTGGACTATACATCTACTTATCATTTATCTACTGAACTACAACTATAACATCCAACAAACAAATGCTCGAGCAATTTGACTTTCATGTTTACACCTCACAGCTACATCAAATTGAGTTCAGTTGTCTACCTAGTATTTGAAAACACAAAATAGGAAGAAGGAGTGTTCAGCAGCAATAATAACACAGCACAGCAGAGGCAACAGCAACAGATAACCAACTTCAAAACAACTAGTACAGCAGTAATCCACAGCAACACAAACAGACCAGAAACCAAGTAAAATCAAACCAGGAATACCAACAGCAAACACCAAACAGAACCGGCCACTAATTGAAACCCCAAACCCTTTAAAATCAAACCAGAAACTACCTGAAGTTCAATGAAACAATAACAGTAATCACTTATTTTCAGCAGTAAAAGAAAACCTCACTCTTTAGTTTTTTAGACTCTCAATCTCTCTTTAAACTGATTTTTAGGATTTCAAAAACCAGCCCTTAGACTATTCAATGTTGAATGGCTGAAGAACTATCTGTTTTATTTTTTAGTTTCTCTTCTCACAACTGATTCTCACAAATACCAAAAGCCTCCTCTATACTGTCCAAAGTGTGGCTATTTATGCTGCTCAAAATAGCCCTGCCAGCTCTTAAAATCATTATTCAAATCATTTCTACCCATGATATTCCCTGAACCCCATTACTGAATGTTTTGTTCAATTGTTTAATTCAAAGTTAATGGGCAGCCTGTTGTTTTAATCAGCCCCTCAAGTTATTAAACAAACAATGGGTATGGGGCAACCCGAATATTAAATTCAGCCGTGCCTGACAACACATGGCTTCCCACTTAATCACAACATTTTAATTCAGTGAATTAATTCAAATTCATCAATTAAACGATTCCTAAACTGGTTAGCAATTGTGGTGCAGATTCTTATAACAACTGGTAACAAACAAACAATCTACGACATTTAAATGACCAGGCAATTCGACTCGATGAAATGACTGATTAAACAGTTTAACCATGGCGACAGTCTTAATTCGCCACAGACATAGAAATAGAAATGAAGCAGGAGAAGAAGAAGAGTGGAAATTAAACGAAAGAAAAGATGAAATAACTGAAAAGGGAACTAACACACCTAAACGCCAAATAAACCTCATTATGAAACTGAACCTCGTCCTTTTAATTTAGACCAAAATGAGCCTCGACTATGTGTTCTCAAATGAAAACACATAGTCAAGGTCTGTTTCGGCCTCAATCACTGCTCCGTCATCGACTTTTAGGGCTTCGTCAAACTCGAACCTCGCCTCTGACTTGAAATTCGACCAATTTTGATGAGCTTCGAGGGAAACAGGTATGGTATTTGGGGTGAGGAGGCTATGGGGTTTGAGGGGTATTGATTTGGTATAGTTTAGGGTTGGCGCCGCCACCAAGGATCTTGTGGCGGCGGCTAGGGTTCTTGGCTCAAAATCAATATTTGACAAATTCCAGGCAGGTTCGAGGGAAGGTATTTGGATATTTGGAATGAGGGGGTGAAGGCGAGGTTAGGGTGTTAATCTGGGGTGATTTGAGTGAGCTAGGTTTTTTGTCAGTTCTTTGATCTAAAATTCGAAGAGATATACAGGGATTCGAGGTTAGCTGTTATGGGGGCTGGGACGGGGAGGTCATGGGGGTTTGATGGTGTAAAGATGAGGGCGTTTGGGCCACCGGAACCGCCATGAGGCGATTACCGGTGGGCGAAGGGCGACGGAGCAAGGCGGAGGTAATATTTGGTCTCTGATGGCCAAGAGACGACGAAGGTGGGGTGTTTGGCTTGGGGGTGGGGCAAGGGATTAGGAATATATAATCAACGGGGAAAGGAAACCTTGCCGTTTGATTTGATGAGATCAACGGCCTAGATTGATTATGAACATGGGAACGGCGTCGTTTAGAGGGCGATGGGGCGGACCGGGCGTGGGAATGGACCGGGCCGTTTAAACGGGTAAGGGAGATGGGATCTCAACCGTTGGATTGAATGGAATGGTTGGCTGAGATCTTAGATGACGAAACGACGTCGTTTGGTTGATCTCTGAGATGGATCAAAATTGGACCGGGTATAGGGGTGCTCTGGGCCTGGTTTTTGGTCCTAATTAGAACGGCCCATTCCGTTTTTCTCTTTATTTTCCATTTTGTTCTCTTTTCTTTTATTTCCTAATTAATAAAACTAGAAATTCTAAAACTCCTAAATTAAACCATGGAACTAAATCAACTTGCCAAAAATAGTAATTAACATCTAATAACTATTATCACACACGGTTAAATGTCAATTAAAACATAATCACACAATTTGGACCTTAAATGCTAATAACACACATTTTGTGATTTTTATTCTGTAAAGCACACTTAATTACTCCTAATTGTTTTAATCCTAGAGTGCAAATGCAACATATTTTGTATTTTCATTCATTTAAATAAATAAACATGCAACGACAAATGCATACAATAACACAATATTCACAACAATTGCAAACAATCAAAAAAATTATTTTATTTATGATTTCTTTTGGAGTAATTCGTATAGGGAAAAAATTATGTGCTCACAGCTGCCCCTCTTTGTCCGGAAACACGAAGAGTTTTTGTGCAAAGATAAAGTGAGCGGATACGAGCGATTTTTCCCCGTTTGAATACTCCGTGTGAAGCATTTTTTAAAAGATTTGACCGAACCTTTGCTTCAAAAGGTCTCCTACATATCCCTAGCTAAAAGGGAATCAGGTCAATGTAGTTTGGGAAGTTTTGGTAGCTGGGACTACTGTGGAACTGTGATTTTGCTATTACTGTTGTTGCTGCAGTCGTTACTGCATGCTGACCTCCTTATTATATCGGGCTAGCAAGAAAATAAGAAGCTAGACTAAGCTAGTCTATGAGTTACAAAATCTTATCTAGCTCTTGAACTTGCTCTCTCCTGTGTTTCTTGTGGCCTTGTTTTGTTATTGGCTTGTTCTCTGTCAGATGTTTCTTCATTTCGTATTGCCTTGTCGGCTTCTCTTGATTGTCGAACTTGAACTGCTCATTTCCTTTCTAGAATTATTTTCCTTTCGAAGCTTGAACTGACCATTGTTGCCTTCCTTCTGATTTCTGGATATGGATTTATGTCGGGGTTTCTGTTGTAAACTTCCGCTCTTCCAACGTGTTACTGACTTCAAGACTTGGAATGTAAAAATTGAAATGTATTCCTCTATTATACGGGCGGACTCCTGACTTCAACAACATCTTCAGAAAATAAATCGCCTTTCCTCTCTTCAGGTGGTCTCCTGACTTCAACAACATCTTTGAAAAATAAATCGTCTTTCCTCTCTTCAAGCGGGCTCCTGACTTCAATATCGACTTTGAAAATAAATCGTCATTCCTCTCTTCGGGCGGGCTCCTAACTTCAATAACATCTTTGAAAAATAAATCGCCTTTCCTCTCTTCAGGCGGGCTCCTGACTTCAACAACAACTTTGAAAAATAAATTGACATTCCTCTCTTTAGGCGGGCTCCTGACTTCAACAGCATTTTTGAACTTAAAATGTTTTTCTCTGTTATACGGGCGGGCTCCCGAATTCAATCTTCAACTTAAAATGTATTCCTCTGTTATACGGGCGGGCTCCTGACTTCAATCTTCAACTTAAAATGTATTCCTCTGTTATACGGGCGGGCTCCCGACTTCAATCTTCAACTTAAAATGTATTCCTCTATTATACGGGCGGGCTCCCGACTTCAATCTTCAACTTAAAATGTATTCCTCTATTATACGGGCGGGCTACCGACTTCAACCTTCATCCTTTTGTTCTGTCTGCTGGGGGATACAACTTCCTTCCTTAAAACTTGTTATTTTCCTCCTTTCAACACTGCTGGGGATAACACTGGTTCAAAGACCACTCCCCTTATGACTGGTGTCATCTTTATTCTTCCAAAACTACTGGGGGTGACACTGGTTCAAAACCTGCTTCCCTTAAGACCGGTGTTATCTTTCTTCTTCTCCAAGTGGATACCTGACTTCCAAAAAATTTTTAAAATGAAAGGAAATTTTTTTGCCCCGGTTTGATAATATTCCTTGTGGCATGCCTTTCCGCCATCAATGTTGTTTCCTTTACCTGCTTTAAATCAAAGAAAATTTGTTAGTTTGAAACGTGGTGAGTGGTTGTGCCACTCCTGCTGGGGATGGTTTTTCCTTTTCTCCTTCCTTGCTCTGCGTTCCATTACGCTATCAAAACCTGCTTGGGATGATGTTATCCGCTGGGGATGATATTCTTCCTGGCCTTACAATGTCGCCTTTCTTGTTCCATTACGCTTATCTTCGGCCAGTCCTATCCAAATCCATATTAAAGACAAACTACCATTGAAAATATTTAAATAAAATAAATGAAAAATGATGACTTCAAGAGATAGAAAAAGAAAAATCTTTCTGAACAACTGGGTGAAGAAAAAGGAAAAGAACTCATCTGAACGGTATAACCGATCCCAATGATCATGTCGTGCATCAGTCTATTTATATCAATCAAACTTTCTGATGGCCTTTCTTTGCATTTCAAAAGGCCCCGTAACCCAACTCTTTTGCCGAACCAACATCTTGTTCTGCTTGATGCCTCGACGGATCCTTGTCGCCTCATAGTGCCCTTCGAGGGGTTTTCACTAATAAGACTCTCTCATTTCTCTCAACTCTCGTCGCCTTATAGTGCCTGCGATGTTTTTCACCGATAAGACTCTCTCATTTTATTTCTCTCAACTTTCGTCGCCTTATGGCGCCTGTGAAAGTTTTCACCGATAAGACTCTCTCATTTTATTTCTCAACTGGGGATTGGAGTGTTACCGATAAGACTCTCTCTGCTGGGGATTCTCTTGGCTATCAAACTCTTTTCAGCTTATGATCCTCTTTTCTGTTGGGATTATTCCCGACTTCCATTCGCCTGACTCGGTACTTCTCGGATACTGATCGGGAGGTTTTTTTGGATGTCAACTGGGGATTGAAATTCTTGGTATATGGCTCAAAAGAAAAGGCTAACAAGAGTTTGAAAATAATTTTGATGGGTAAAACATTACAACTTCTGGAATCAAATTTCTTTCCCAAAATTAAAACATAACTTCTGCCCTAGTTTTTCTTGCTTGGGGAATTTTCGACTTTTATTACACTATGACCGAGCCGTGAGGCGCCTACGTATCCTCTTTGAGGAATCAGGTCGAACTTAGTTCACACCTCCTTTGTTTCTTTCTTTTGTTGTTTTTTTTCTTTTTTTTCTTTTTTTGTTATCATTTTCTTTTCTCTTTTTTTTTCATTTTCATTACTGATTCCAAAAGAGGGGTATGAAAGAATAAATAAGGCTCAAAAGGGGAAGCAAGGGTTAAAGTGTTTGGATAGAAGAACAAATTGCCTCCGTCATTTCAATCTCCGATACAATACCAAGTACAAACAACAAAACGATTACAACCAAAAGAAATCATACATAATATCTCTTGACTGCGTCAGAATCGATAGCCATGTCTATACATCTTCCTTCAATATCGGTCAAACATAAAGCACCATTGGACATCACCCTGGTCACAATGAATGGTCCTTGCCAATTCAGGGCGAACTTTCCCTTTTCTTCGGCCTGATGTGGAGGGATCCGTTTCAACACTTGTTGCCCTACTTCGAATTTCCAGGGACATACCTTCTTATTATCTGCTCTTGCCATCCTCTTCTGATACAATTGGCCATGACATACCGCTGCCAGTCTCTTTTCATCAATCAAGCTCAACTGCTCCAATCGGGCTTTGACCCATTCATCATCATCAATCTCAGCATCAGCGACAATTCGGAGAGACGGAATTTCAATTTTCGCCGGTATCACTGCCTCAGTTCCGTATACCAGAAAATAAGGAGTTGCACCTACTGAAGTACGAACAGTAGTACGATAACCCAATAATGCAAATGGCAACTTTTCATGCCATTGTCTGGACCCTTCTACCATCTTCCTCAATATCTTCTTTATATTTTTGTTGGCTGCCTCAACTGCTCCATTTGCCTTAGGACGATACGAGGTATAATTACGGTGTGTAATCTTGAACTGTTGAAATATTCTTTCATCAAATTGCTATTAAGATTAGCACCATTATCCGTGATGATCACCTTTGGGATCCCAAATCTACAAATGATGTGGGAATGAACGAAATCCACCACTGCTTTCTTGGTTACCGACTTGAAAGTTTTAGCCTCAACCTACTTGGTAAAATAATCAATGGTCACCAGAATGAACCTATGACCGTTGGAAGCTGTTGGCTCAATAGGTCCAATGATATCCATCCCCCATGCGACGAAAGGCCAGGGTGCTAACATTGTGTGTAATTCTGTTGGCGGAGAATGGATCAGATCTCCGTGTATCTGGCACTGATGGCATTTACGCACAAGACTGATACAATCTCGCTCCATAATGAGCCAATAATATCCTGCTCGAAGAATCTTCTTTACCAATACATACCCACTCATATGTGGCCTACAAACTCCAGAATGCACCTCTGTCATAACTGTCCTGGCTTGACTAGCATCAATTCATCTCAGTAGTCCCAAACCTGGCGTTCTTTTGTACAACACTCCTCCACTGAGGAAAAACCCATTTGCCAATAGCCGGATGGCTCTCTTTTGATCTTCGGTGGCCTGCTCTGGATATATACCCATCCTAAGGTATTCCTTGACATCATGAAACCATGGTTCGCCATCCAGTTCTTCCTCTATCATGTTCCAATAGGCATGCTGATCACGAACCTGAATGTGCAACGGATCAACATGAACTTTGTGTGGATGATGCAACATTGATGCTAAAGTAGCCAAAGCATCGGCAACCTCATTATGAACTCTTGGGATGTGCCTGAACTCCACTGATCGAAATTGTTGACACAGATCGTGAAAACACTGTCTATACGGTATGAGCTTCAAATCCCGCATTTCCCATTCACCTTGAATCTGATGCACCAGGAGGTCCGAGTCTCCCAAGACCAAAACATCCTGTAAATCCATATCTGCAGCTAACCGTAAACCCAAAATGCATGCATCATACTCAGCCATATTGTTGGTACAATGGAATCGTAGCAGAGCCGTAACAGGATAATGATGCCCTATTTCGAAAATAAGTACCGCTCCTATTCCAAGTCCCTTCGCATTTGCAGCCCCATCAAAGAAAAGCTTCCATCTTGGTTCCTCAGTCAACTCCAACTCGTCGACATGCATCGCTTCTTCATCAGGAAAATACGTCCTCAATGGCTCATATTCTTCATCGACTGGATTCTCGGCCAAGTGATCGGCCAATGCTTGGGCTTTCATTGTCGTCCTCGTCACATAGATGGTGTCCAATTCCGTGAGTAATATTTTCCACTTTGCTATTCTCCCTGTGGGCATAGGCTTCTGGAAAATATACTTCAATGGGTCCAGACGAGATATGAGGTAAGTAGTATAAGATGACAAATAATGCTTCAATTTATATGCCACCCAATTAGGGCGCAACATGTCTTCTCAAGTTGAGTGTACTTAACCTCATAAATCATAAACTTCTTGTTGAGGTAATAGATGGCCTGCTCCTTCCTGTCTGTGATGTCGTGTTGCCCCAGTACACAACCAAATAAATTCTCCAAAACCGTTAGATAGTGAATCAACGGCATCCCTGACTCGGGTGGGACCAGCGGCGGATTTGATAAGTACCTTTTAATCTGGTCAAATGCTTCCTGACATTCTTACGTCCATTCTATTGCAGCATCTTTCTTCAGTAACCGGAAAATGGGTTTACAAGTCGCGGTAAGTTGAGCGATAAACCTACTAATATAATTTAACCTTCCCAACGAGCTCATCACCTCAGTTTTGTTCTTTGGAGGTGGCAACTCCTGAATGGATTTGATCTTCGACGGATCTAACTCAATGCCTCGCCTACTGACTATGAATCCCAACAGCTTTCCAGATGGAACACCAAATGCATATTTAGCAGGGTTGAGCTTAATATCGTACTTCTGAAGTCTTTGGAAAAACTTCCTTAGGTTGCTTATGTGATCTACCTGATGCCTGGATTTTATAATCACATCATCCACGTATACCTTAATTTCTTTGTGTATCATATTGTGAAACACAGTAGTCATTTCCCTCATGTATGTTGCTCCAGCATTCTTCAAACCAAATGGCATTACCCGATAGCAATAAGTTCCCCATGGCGTGATGAAAGCCGTTTTCTCTGCATCTTCCTCGTCCATCAAAATATGATGATACCCAGCATAGCAATCCACAAAAGACCCGATCTCACATTTGGCGCAGTTATCGATCAAGATATGGATGTTGGGTAACGGGAAGTTATCCTTCGGGCTTGCTCTGCTCAGATTGTGGTAGTTGACATATACCCTGATCTTTCCATCTTTCTTCGGCACTGACACCACATTATCCAACCAACTAGGATATCGAGTAACCCGAATAACCTTTGCATTCAGCTGTTTGGTTACTTCTTCCTTAATCTTCACACTCATGTCGGTTTTGAACTTCCTCAATTTCTGCTTGACGGGAGGGCATGCTGGGTCAATGGGTAATTTGTGAACCACTAGATCGGTGCTCAAACCCGGCATGTCGTCATATGACCATGCAAAAACGTCCTTGAACTCAACAAGTGCTTTGATTAATTCTTCCCTGATGTTCGGTTGAATGTGGACGCTTATTTTAGTTTCCCGAATATCATCTGCATCCCCCAGATTAATGGCTTCTCTGTCGTGTAAGTTGGTATTGGCTTTCTCTTCAAATTGGCTTAACTCTCTGTTAATTTCCTCGAATGCTTCGTCCTCATCATATTCCGACTCATCATCATATTCTACCTCTTACTCTACCAGTTCAGAATTAGATTGATTTTTTAGACTAGGTTGAAGATCCGTCGTGCATGCCATGTCATTAAGACCAGTATAAAGAGAACTGTTCAGAAAAGGAAAGAAGAAAACAAAATTAAAACAAAATAAAGAGTAGAGAAGAAGCTTTCATTGATTGAAATACAGGATAACAAAGTTTCACACTTTGATGAATACAGAATAAAAGAAAACTGGATTACAACCCTGGAATAATCCAATTAAACATGAAGGAAAATTCAAAGCCTACTACCAAGACTCCCTCCACATGCGCAGAGGAGTAGCCATCCAATTGTTGACCTTGGCCTTAGGCCCTACAAACTGCATATCTGCCTTGCTGGATCCTTCCTCAGCTTCTACCATGGTGACCTCGGTGAATAATCTTTCAAAACCTTCATCTAAATTTCCATTTATACCAATTAGTGGCCCTGTAACCTTCGACAGCAATTGCTTTTTGATGCTCGACCTGACAAAAGATCAAGACAGGCGTGGGATTGGCTTGGGGAGGACCCATGCCCTTTTCTTCATCTTTTTGGCCTGTCACACATCCGCCGATGTGGGATTGAACCCCAGCCCAAATGTATCCAAATTCTTGGGTAAAGAAACCGTTTGAACAATACCCTGCAGATCAACCCCCAAACCTTTGCCTGGTACAAACCCGCTATTCAGCATCTCCGAGGCTATGATGAAAGTTGCAGTTGCTATTCTGGGAAGTGGAATGTCCTCACCCTCAAGAATTTTGTCTACTGAAACCGTATCAAAAACCTGGTAAACCCATGGCCTCTTGTCATCATCAGTCTCTATGAAGGGTACAATGGCATCGCTCACGGCACCTATACCACAATCTCTTGCCTATCCCACTCGAATTTGACTATCTGATGTAGTGTAGAAGGCACTGCTTTGGCAGCGTGGATCCAGGGTCGCCCCAACAGAAGATTATACGACACTGCGATGTCTAACACTTGAAACTCCATGGTGAACTCGACCGGACCGATTGTCAATTCAAGTATGATGTCACCTACTGTGTCTGTACCACCCCCATCAAACTCGCGAACGCATATGTTGTTCTTGTGAATTCTGTCATTATCAACCTTCAGCTTGTTCAAGGTGGACAACGGGCAAATATTGGCACCGAACCTATTATCGATCAATACTCGAGTGACTACCGAGTCTTCACACTTCACGGTCAGATAGAGAGCTCTATTATGTTCTGTACCTTCCACGGGAAACTCATCGTCAGAAAATGTCACCCGGTTCACCTCAAAAATCTGGTTTGCTATTTTCTCTAGATGGTTCACATAGATCTTATCCGGCACATGGGCTTCATTCAGAATTTTCGTCAACGCCTGGCGGTGCTCGTCTGAATGGATCAGTAATGATAGCAATGAGATCTGTGTCGGGGTTTTCCTTAGCTGCTCCACAATGGAGTAATCTTGGGCTTTCATCTTCTTCAAAAACTCCTCCGCCTCCTCCTCCGTTACTGGCTACTTCATTGCCGCTAGATTGGCCCTTCTCAATTCTGCGGGAGCAAAACACCTTCCCGAACGGGTTAGACCTTGGGTTTCACATACTTCTTCCATAATCTTTTTCCCCTTATACATCATCGTCACTTGATTGTAGCTCCACGGCACGGAGTTTTTATTGACTATTGGCAACTGCATTACCGGTTTGATGACAACTGGTTCTATGTGAGCCCCTTTTACCACCACGGGTGTGCTTGGTACCCCCCGAATCACTACCTTGACTGGCTCTATTTTCTTTGCAATAATAGACGATCCTTTCCCCATCACCACAACTGGCTTGTTGTCTATCCATTCCCACTGTACCACTGCTTTTTCACAGGTCAATTTTTCTTTTGGGCTGGTACGGATCATCATTACTGTTTGTGAGGGTTTCTTGAGCTCCCCTCTCTTCGTGCACTAGTTCGATCATGTGGGCCTCATGGTGCGCTGGCAATGGGTTATGATTGATGTTGGGCGCCTCTGGTGTCTGAACCTCGATCTTATTTGTGTCAATAAGATCTTGCACGGCAGTCTTCAACTTCCAACATTTCTCAGTATCATGTCCGGGAGCCCCCGAACAATATTCATAACTTATTGAATGGTGGGGATTTGGCAATTTGGGCTCAACAGGACTTAACAGGCCTAACTGCCTCAATTTGTGGAACAGAGTAGTATAGGTTTCTCCCAGTGGAGTAAATGTTCTCTGCTTTTGTACCCTCTCATTCCTGAAAGCTTGATTCCCACGGAAACCCAAACCTGGAGGATTTCGGTAAGCCCTTAGGGGTGGATACGTGTTTTATGGGGGTGGGTATGTATTTTGGGGAGCCGGCGCACGCCATTGCGGGTGAGATAGAGGCTGGGTATATGTTTGGTCATGATGGACGGAAAAACGTGGCTCTGGGTAGTATGGTTGTGGAGGGTTATATGGGTAATTTAGGCGGTGGGGTCTGGGCTGGTAGTAGGGTGAAGGACCTCTGGATCTAGACCAAGTACCTGCTTCGACTGTTGCGACTTCTTCTCTCTTCTTTTTCCCGAGCACACCTCCCGTGCCGCTCTGGATAGCCTGTGTGGTAGCCTTGATCGCCGAATAGCTCATTATTTTATTGGTTTTGAGTCCTTCTTCGATCATGCCGCCCATCTTTACGACCTTATTAAAAGATTTACCAACTGACGTAACCAGGTGACCAAAGTAGATAGGCTCCAAAGTCTGCAAAAAGTAGTCCACCATTTCACCTTCCCTCATTGGCGGATCGACTCTCGCCTCCTGTTCCCTCCAACGGAACCAAACTCCCTGAAGCTCTCTCCAGGCTTTTTCTCAAGTTTCAACAATGTGAGACGGTCAGGGACGATCTCAAGGTTATACTGGAAGTAACCTGCAAATGCTTGTGCTAGATCGTCCCAGGTATACCATCTGCTAAGATCCTGCCTCATGTACCATTCCAGCGCAGATCCGCTCAAACTTTGACCAAAATAAGCTATCAACAGCTCATCCTTCCTACCAGCCCCTCTCATCTTGCTACAGAAGCCTCGTAGATGTGCCATCGGATCACCATATCTATCGTATAGATCAAACTTTGGCATCTTGAAACCCGCCGGTAATTGAACATCGGTAAAAGGACACAGGTCCTTGTAGGCCACACTGACCTGGCTGCCCAATCCATGCATATTCCTGAAGGGCTGCTCCAGGCTTTTCACTTTGCGAAGCACTTCATCCTGCTCCGAACTCTTAGCTGGCCTCTCAGTTTCTGTCGGGATTTCAAAATAAGGATTATAAGTATGTGGCTCTGGCGATTTGAAGGTAGGTTCAGGAGGATAATATTGGTTATCGTGAGCCTGAACCAGCAGCTCACTGGATGATCTTTGTAGTGTGGCTGGTGGGGGTGCCACGAAAATAGGGACAGTTGGTGGAGGAGGGTTCTAACTGGGTGGTAGAGCGTGTGGATCATAGGTACTTCTCCCCTAATGGTATTGGTGGACTGGGAAGCTGGTTGATGGGCCAGGGGGAGGGTATTCTAGCGTGTGTATTGGTGGGAGATTAGGAGTAGCGGGAGGGACTCGCACCTTTTGCACCCTAGCCCAGGCTAGGTGCATTTCCTTCATCTCTTGTCTCAGCCTATCTACCTCCTCCCTCAGCATTTGATTCGTCTTTTCCTCATCAACACTTTTCTCCGAGTTAGACATGCTTTTCGGTATGGGCCCTTTAGATTTTGTCCGGTAATGGTAATCTGCCAGTATGTTCTAACAAGCTAACTGTTTGAAACTTCTGGAAACAACAAACTTGTTAGCGTTAGAGTTTAACACATATTGCAATTACACATTGAGGATGCGATGTTCCTAGGCAGTTTAACCATTTCTAACATGTCTTTGCTCAGACCGCATGCATCATCCCGGTTTTTTTTTCACTTTTTTTTCAGCTCTTTCCCCCTTAAATTGTTTATAGAGAGTTATGACCGGATCCGATGAAGATTACCTACGTATCGCGGTGCCACGCAAATCAGATCATATCGCAGTTCAAACCACAAGGGTGAAGAATAAAGATACCATTTTTTGGGCTTTCAATTTTACTAACGAAATGTTCTATACAAGGCTAAACATTTTTTAAGGGAAACTAGAAACGAACTACAGATTTTAATGCAAAAAAAGAAAAATACAAATTCCGACGGACAAAAGACTCTAGAGACAAAGAAAATACAGACTCAGACAGCGAACTACTTTAAAGCTTTGAATTTTGGTGCCCGCGGGGCGTCATTCGGCCTTGCCGCGGGCTTTGGTGCAAGGTCCCTTTGCAGACTCTTCAATTTTTCCATGATTTGGTGGACATAAGACATTACTGGGGCAAATAAGGTGGTTCGAGGCATATCCTCACATGCTAGGCACTTCATGGTGATGTAGTGCCGGATATCTTCGATTCTTCCCCTGATTCTGTCCCTTTCCACAAGCAGTCGCTCTATTTGTTGATCCCGCATTCTCAGCACATGAGTGTTGTTAAAGAGTTGATCCTGATACTTATTCATCTGTTCCTCCATTCGTGCCATCAGGTCATAGCAGCGCTCCCTGTCTGTCCTGGCATCTTGGGCTTGCCTGAAGACCCGCTCTTTGAGAGTGGTTATTGTTTCTCTCAATATGGCGATGCTCCCTTCGTAGTCCCTCTTTATTTGCTGCATATGCTTTGCTCTCGCTTCTGTACCTCTTGCCCATCTGGCATTGATCCTTTTCACCCTAGCTTCGTATTCTTCCAAACCATTTTGACAGTCGATGATCTCTCTTTTCAACTCATTTATCAACCCTTCATCAGACCAACTTCTTGGTTGTCTGGCATCCATCTTTATCTGTCGCATTTGGGTTTTCAAAGACTCATTTTCTTGGGCTAGTTTGTTCTTTTCTCCATTATCAGCATCAACCTGCACACTATTTTTGAATTTCAGGTCGCGAGTCCGCTGTTTCAGTTTGCCGATTTCTGCCCTGTATCCTTCTTCTTTTGCTAACCAATCCCAACGCTCTTGTGAAGATTCAGTGAACTCCTGAAGGTGAGGTCTCTTAGCCGGCCTTTCAATCTCGAGTTCTCTCCGATACCAAGCAATGTATCCTGGCACCACTTCGCCTTTGGACCTATCCCTGACACCAGTATTTGCTTTCAAGGTTTGGCACTCATTCCAAGTTTTGCGAACGACCGCTTCGGGGAACTGCCCATTAGGCCTAATTTCGATTACCTGGCTGCTGAGATCTTCATTCTTTGGGATTATTTGGCACCGGCCCAACTGCCTTAAGACTCGGTACGGGACATATGGTTGGATGCTTTTGAGACCCATCAACAACAAATGAGATCCTGTGGCGGACATATATATGATTGCATCCCCAGATAGCCACCCAAATGTCCATTCTATCTGGCTTGCGGTAATAGAACACAGGCGTGCGACCCATTCGGTAACCCCTTCTGGCAAACTAACCCCGTCAACCCTTGCCGAAAATTCTTCTATACATGTCTTCTTCGATGACCCATAGCTCATAAATAGAGGGTGATGACATAAATGTTCAATCATCCATATTTGCAGCAATGCATTTCAACCCTCAAAGAAATCCCCTCCGGCTTTGCAAGCAGTAAGAGTGCGGAAGATGTCGGCTATTATCATGGGTGCCAGAGTGCTGTTATACTGAGTGAGCAAAATACTGATGACCCCGGCGACCTATATATCAATTTTCCCGCCTTTTCTAGGAAACACCGGAAGTCCCAAAAAGGCTACCATAAATTCAATACACCTATGCTCTTCCCATTTCAGGCGGTTGTTCTTGCTACAGATTATGCCCTTTGAATTGTAGAAACCTCCGATATGACCATATCTGTCGTATATGAATGACAGAGTACAAAAGCCCTTTGCCAAATCAGGGTTGTAGACCGTTCTGTAGATCTTCAGAGTGTCTAAGAACTTGTGTATGGTTACGGCCCTTGGAGCAATCAAGTACTATTTTTTCAAAGGAATCTTGGGGCCCTCAATGTACCCTACTATCTCTTCCAATGTCGGCGCAAGCTCAAAATCTGAAAAGTGAAATACATTATGTGTCGGGCCCCAGAATGGAATTAATGCCTTTATGATGTCCCCTCTCGGATTAATCTTCAGTAACCCAGTAAGGCCTCCTAAGTACAACTTGATCTTGTCTTGCCCTGATTCGCCTAAGTCATTCCACCATATATGTAACCCCAACGGGATCTTGTTTATAAGGGCTCCGGGTGAACTATGATTCGTGCTCATTCTGCACATTTATTAAGTTGATTTAAGCAAGAAGCAAAACATTTATTTGACTCAAAGCAAAAGTAATTTTCCCTTTTTCTCAAATTAGAAGAAAGGCTCGATTTTCCGAACACGGCCTTTCAACACTTCGGAGATGAAGGCATCCCTTTCGAGAACATTTGGCTATTTTTGACAAAAACAGCATCCCCCCAAAAATTAAAATTTTGGACTTTTTGGCTATTCAACAAACTAATGAAACTCTTTAGTTGACCAATAAAACAAACTCTAAAAAAAAAATTTTTTTTTTTGGCAGAGCTTCGACACTGTTTTCGACATTGGTTTTTTTCTAAAATAGTTATCTCTCTACACTGTTATTTTCTCTCTCTCTTTTCACAAATTTCCAATATTCCCGATTTTCAGAAGCCGGACAGCATGCAAGTCTGAAACAAATAAATGCATAAAACAAAACAGGATGCAGCAGGATGGTCTTTTTCATTTCGGGTTACCTGTCCTAGACGGACCCAACCCCTGTGTTGAGTTCCCTAAGTCAAATGCAACATCATGCAAACAAGCGTTCCTACTAGGGATATGGCATGAAGTCAAGTTATTCTAGGTTCAAAAACTTGGGTATGTGTTCTAGACAGTGTACCCGAGCGGACAACTCGAGTCGGGGAGGGGACTACGTACCGGGGACCCGCAGGATCGTCCGACTTTGTAACTTGTTCGAGCCCTTTCTTATTTCAAGGTATGACACTAACAGAAAAAGGGAGTCTCAACCAGTAAGCACATCCCCGGAGGTGAGAAGAGAAAGGTTTCGGCACAGTTTATATATACAGTTCAAATAGTATCAAAAGCGGTAAAGCATTTAGCACATTTAACAGGAAAACATGTAAGAAAATCAGATAAATCCACACATAACAATTATTCTAAGCTCGAATTCTTAAACCCTGAACCAAAGTTCTGGGTTTCCCTTTTTCCCCAGTGGAATCGCCAGAGCTGTCACACCTCCTTTTTACGTTACTGCACCCCGCAAAGGGTGTAACAAAGGGAGTTTTTCCCATTAAAGGACAATCGAAACGGGATTTATTGTTAAGAGTTGGAATCGCCACTTGAGAAATTTATGGTGTCCCAAGTCACCAGTTTGAATCCCGAATCGAAAAAAAAATGATTCCATATTACAGTCTACGAATCA
Source organism: Nicotiana glauca (assembly GCA_026770625.1). Classification (NCBI taxonomy): domain Eukaryota; kingdom Viridiplantae; phylum Streptophyta; class Magnoliopsida; order Solanales; family Solanaceae; genus Nicotiana; species Nicotiana glauca. The sequence continues at coordinate 50,027 of MU674074.1, read as the reverse complement.
GAAATCTAGATAAGGAATTCTATTAACCCGCAAAAAGGTGTTAGGCATTCCCGAGTTCCGTGATTCTAGCACGGTCGCTTAACTGTTATATCCGGCTTAATTATCTGATTTTAGTACATGTTATCCTATGGTGCGATTTTAAAGATTATTTACTGCTTTATTATTATTTTTAGTGAGAATTGCAACGTCGTGAAAATATATCTCGAACCACGTCACATCAATGTACTCGTGGTTATTGACGTGTTTCAACTCCGTTGAGATTTGGATTTGGGTCACATAAAGGTGCACCCGAATTTAAGAAAGTAAATTATTAAAAGGCGCGCCTAAAAATACTAGCGCATTATTATTTTTGGGGAAAATGCCGTTAAAAGGGTCAGTCATCCTAAAATTAGGATTCATTTCTTGTCGCAAATATGGTATGAAAATGCCGTGAAATTCGCTAAATGGCCCGTCCCGAAATCTAAGTATTTTTATATACACATGTGAGGGCCCCGCAATTTATGCGTTCTACTTGGCGAGGCTCATCTCGTTTATTTTAAAAAGGGCAATCCTAAACAACTATGATCTTCTATGTTCATTTGTCTCTAATAATACAGGAAATGTCCTAATTAGCCATGATTCAAGATTTAGTACTTAGGCCCATTAAACTCATGTGAAATCAAATCTTTTAATCATTCTTGCCTGTAACGGAAAATAACGCTTGCCTACTTAAACTAAACGAACATTCGACCCTTTTGAATTTACAGATCAAGAACATGTTACTCTGTTTATTTAACTGATGATGGATCCTTAAGTTCCCATAGATGCTAGATTGAATTTTTAAACTAAGTGACTTGATTAATTGATTCTACTAACATTCCTGAAGAAGTTAGTTGTTTCAAATTTAAGTAAACTATTGATATTAACCAGTAACATGCAATTACTTGTTCCTACGTCTAAATAGTGAGCTTAACGAATAAAGGAAAAGGCATCAAATACTAGCACCTTTGGCTGTAAAATTATAGGTACAAACAATGTTGATATTCGATTTTATCTCAATGTTAACTAAAGTCAATACTAAAATATACTAAGTCTATGACTAATGAACACACATTAACAGTAAAAGATAGTCCTAATTAGGTACAAAAACTTCACAATCTGCATTGTTCATTGAGTTATGAATCAAATTTGGACTATACAACTACTTATCATTTATCTACTGAACTACAACTATAATATCCAACAAACAAATGCCCGAGCATTTTGCCTTTCATGTTTACACCTCACAGCTACATCAAATTGAGTTTAGTTGTGTACCTGGTATTTGAAAACACAAAATAGGAAGAAGGAGTGATCAGCAGTAGTAATAACACAGCACAGCAGAGGCAACAGCAACAGATAACCAACTTCAAAACAACCAGTACAGCAGTAATCCACAGCAACACAAACAGACCAAAAACCCAGTAAAATCAAACCAGGAATACCAACAGCAAACACCAAATAGAACCAGCCACTAATTGAAACCCCAAACCCTTTAAAATTAAACCAGAAACTACCTGAATTTCAATGAAACAGTAACAGTAATCACTGATTTTCAGCAGTAAAAGAAAACTTCACTCTTCAGTTTTTTAGACTCTCAATCTCTCTTTAAACTGATTTTTAGGATTTCAAAAACCAGCCCTCAGACTATTCAAGGTTGAATGCCTAAAGAACTATATGTTTTCTTTTTTAGTTTTTCTTCTCACAACTGATTCTCACGAATCCAAAAGCCTCCTCTATACTGTCCAAAGTGTGGCTATTTATGCTGCTCAAAACAGCCCTGCCAGCTCTTAAAATCATTATTCAAATCATTTCTACCCATGATATTCCCTGAACCCCATTACTGAATGTTTTGTTCAATTGTTTAATTCAAAGTTAATGGGCAGCCTGTTGTTTTAATCAGCCTCTCAAGTTATTAAACAAAGAATGGGTATGGGGCAACCCGAATATTAAATTCAGGCGTGCCTGACAATACATGGCTTCCCACTTAATCACGACATTTTAATTCAGTGAATTAATTCAAATTCATCAATTAAACAATTCCTAAACTGGCTAGCAATTGTGGTACAGATTCTTATAACAGCTGGTAACAAACAAACGATCTACGACATTTAAACGACCAGGCAATTCGACTCGATGAAATGACTGATTAAACAATTTAACCATGGCGACAGTCTTAATTCGCCACAGACATAGAAATAGAAATGAAGCAGGAGGAGAAGAAGAGTGGAAATTAAACGAAAGAAAAGATGAAATAACCAAAAAGGGAACTAACATACCTAAAAGCCAAATGAACCTCATTATGAAATTGAACATCGTCCTTTTGATTTAGACCGAAATGAGCCTCGACTATGTGTTCTCAAATGAAAACACATAGTCGAGGTCCATTTCGGCCTCAATCACTGCTCCGTCATCGACTTTTAGGGCTTCGTCAAACTCGAGCCTCGCCTCTGACTTGAAATTCAACCAATTTTGACGGGCTTCGAGGGAAACGGGTATGGTATTTAGGGTGAGGAGGCTATGGGGTTTGAGGGGTGTTGATTTGGTATAGTTTAGGGTTGGCGCCGCCACCAAGGATCTTGTGGCGGCGGCTAGGGTTCTTGGCTCAAAATCAATATTCGACAAATTCCAGGCAGGTTCGAGGGAAGTTATTTGGATATTTGGAATGAGGAGGTAAAGGCTAGGTTAGGGTGTTAATCTGGGGTGATTTGAGTGAGCTAGGTTTTTTGTCAGATCTTTGATCTAAAATTCGAAGAGATATACAGGGATTCGAGGTTAGCTATTATGGGGGCTGGGTCGGGGAGGTCATGGGGGTTTGATGGTGTAAAGATGAGGGCGTTTGGGCCACCGGAAACATCGTGAGGCGATTTTCGGTGGGTTGAGGGCGACAGAGCAAGGCGGAGGTAATATTTGGTCTCTGATGGCCCAGAGACGACGAAGGTGGGGTGTTTGGCTTGGGAGGTGGGGCAAGGGATTAGGAATATATACTCAACGGGGAAATGAATCCTGGCCATTTGATCTGATGAGATCAACGGCCTAGATTGATCATGAACATGGGAACGGCGTCGTTTAGAGGGCAATGGGGCGGACCGGGCATGGGAATGGACCGGGTCGTTTAAACGGGTAAGGGAAATGGGATCTCAACCATTGGATTGAATGGAATGGTTGGCTGAGATCTTAGACGACGAAACGACATCGTTTGGTTGATCTCTGAGATGGATCAAAATTGGACCGGGTATAGGGGTGCTTTGGGCCTGGTTTTTGTTCCGAATTAGAACGGCCCAGTCCGATTTTCTCTTTATTTTCCATTTTGTTCTCTTTTCTTTTATTTCCTAATTAATAAAACTAGAAATTCTAAAACTCCTGAATTAAATCATGAAACTAAATCAACTTGCCAAAAATACTAATTAACATCTAATAACTATTATCACACACGGTTAAATGTCAATTAAAACATAATCACACAATTTGGACATTAAATGCTAATAACACACATTTTTGTGATTTTTATTCTGTAAAGCACATTTAATTAATCCTAATTGTAAAATTAAATCCTAGAGTGCAAATGCAACATATTTTGTATTTTCATTAATTTAAACAAATAAATATGCCACGACAAATGCAGACAATAACATAAAATTCACAACAATTGCAAACAATCAAAAAAATTATTTTATTTTGGATTTCTTTTGGAGTAATTCGTACAGGGCAAAAATCACGTGCTCACAATAAACCAATTCTCTGTTTAACAAGTTTAGAAAATGATGTTTAATCTCTTTTTAAATTCATTTACTAATCAAAGGTGATTTAAACAATCCAAGTCATCGATGGGTTCATAATTAATTCAAGTATAACATGCTGATGGGTCCTAACTACCCGGACAATAGCATAATAGTAGCTACGCATGGACTCTCGTCACCTCGTGCATACGTAGCCCCCACAATTAGGAGAACATAACCAATTTAACTCACCTATGGCGTAAATTCCCCCTCACAAGATTAGAAAGGAGACTCACCTCGCTCCAAAGACTCATAACCGGCATTCTACATTCTTCTGAAGGCTTGAACCAACGCATGACGCACCAAAACTAGCCAATGATCATACAAATCCATTAATATATGCTCAACTATACTTTACAACCCAATTTATAACAATTCCTAACCTCGAATGAAAAGTTGACCAAAATGCCCTCGGGCCCACGTGCCCGAAATTCAAAATTTTTCGAAGATAAAGGTTACCCATGACCTTAGGAACTCAAATATATAATTTCCTCCTAGTTCCATACTCAAAATCGTGGCTAAAATCCAAGATTATAATTTTCTAGGTTTCCAACCAAAACCCCAATTTTTACACTAATTTTCATGCCTAAATCCATACATAATCAATGTATTTAGCTCATAATGGATGGGAAAAACTTACCTTAGCATGGTTGATGAAGATCCTCTCTTGAACCCTCCAAAAATTGCCAAACGAAGTGGAAGAACTGAGTGAAATGAACAAAATCCGACTTTTAAAATAACCCTCTGCCTTCAGCACTTTTCGCTTCTGCGATGCAATTTCCGCTTCTGCGGATGTCGCTTTGCAACTTTCTAACCGCTTCTGCGGTTTTGGGCTTGAGGGGGCTGACCGCTTCTGCGGTCTGGGGGCCGCTTAAGCGGAACCGCTTCGGCGGTCCCTGGGCCGCTTCTGCGATTTTCCTTGGGCCTGGCCCCTTCCGCTTCTGCGAGATTTCGACCGCTTTTGTGGCTCTTCCTCATGCCCCACCTTTTCGCTCATGCGGTCCCACTTCTGCAGTCCAGGAACCGCAGATGCGATTATGACAGAAGCAGCACACTCAGCCTTCGAAATTTCTAAATTTTGATCCGTTAACCACCCGGAATCCACCCGAGGCCCCCGGGACCCCAACCAATCATACCAACCAATTCCAAAACACATTACGGACTTGCTCGAGGCCCCAAATCATAACAAATAATGCCAAAACCATGAATTACACCCCGATTCAAGCTTTATGAACTTTGAAACTTCAAACTTCCATTTCCGATGTTTAAGCCTATCAAATCATGTCCGATTGACTTCAAATTTTGCACACAAGTCATATTTGGCATTACGGACCTACTCCAACTTTCGGAATTGGATTCCGACCCTGATATCAAAAAGTCAACCCCCCGGTCAAGTTCTTCAAAAACCTTCAAATTGCTATATTTAGCCAAATGGCTTCAAAGTGGTCCACGGACCTCCGAATTCACTTCGTCGCGCTCCCAACACCAGAATCACCATACGGAGCTACTCCTAGTCTCGAAATTCCAAACGGACAATGATAGCACCGAAATGCACCTCAAACCAAACTTGTAAAATTTCTTCTAAAATGCTAACTTCCACAATATGCGCTAAAACGCTCCCGGGTTATCCAAAACCCGAACCGGGCATACGCCCAAGTCCGATATAGTCATACGAACCTGCTGGAACCTTCAGATCCTGATTCCGAGTTCGTTTACTCAAAATTCCAATCCTAGTTCATTCTTTCAACTTTAAGCTTTTGAAATGAGAATTTTCACTTAATTTTAACTTCGATCTTTCTGAATTTAAGTTCCGACCATGCGGACAAGTCATAATACCCGAAATGAAGTTGTTCATGGCCTCCGACTGTT
>MU674074.1:4415-32305 GCA_026770625.1 Nicotiana glauca | reverse complement strand
GGGGGGGGGGGGGGTAAAGAGAAAAGAAAAAGGTTTTCTTGGTTCTAACTTGTACGAACAAAATAAAGAGAAGAAAATAAATGGTACAGCAAGAGCTGCTATCGAACAGCTAAGGTGGGTTGAAGAAAAGAGCACCTGTTATTTCATATAACGATGTGGCTCTTTAATTTGCACTTCTTCATGTTTACTGTCCACCCACAACAATCAGAAAAAACATCTGAAACCTTACTGTACGAATAACGACAGAAATCATGACAAATTTAAAATGGAAAACAATGGCTCCACTTTTAGCCTTTGGCATTTTGCATTAATTCCAATTATTCAATTAAGGATTTGCTTGAATGAATTAACAGATTTGCGTGCCCTACTTCCTCCTTAATTACAAGAAATTTAAACAATTAATTAGGTATGTGTAGATATGTTAAATTCGTTTTGTAGGGCCACTATCCCACGTGAGGTGTAATCTGTACACATATTTCTCTCTGTGATTGTTTAGATTTGTATTTATCCGAGGTCGTTTGATTTACTAATTAGACTTGGTCGGAGTCACTGGAGGGGTTTGAATTTGCCCTTTATCTGCATGAAAATAATAGATGAATAATAAATCATATTAAATTTATTTATTTGAATATCTTATTTTCTATCAGATTAAGCGTAGAAGTTCAGTCGCTAGCTGGGATTATTATCTAATAAGGACTCTGATTATTAAAAAAAGAAGCTCTGAATTGGGGAAAACACTTCACTATATATTAAGAGAGGAGATGGAGAACAAGTTCAAAATCACAATCAACTTCTGCTACAGGTACGACCTTTTCGCATGTCACAAATGAGCTATGAAGAAGAAGAATTCTAAAATTCAAAAATAAAATGAGAAGTAGTTAACCAAATTTTAGAGAGACATAATTGACTGTATTGATCTCGGTAGCTACACGACTATAAAATTATAAGAAATTTCAAATAATTTTGAGTCGATAACGTCACATCCCTAGGAAAAAAACATATCTTCCGTGATCTTTTCGCTAATATGCTCACACTACATGTCTCCTTAAGTTAGGGCAAATGGGATCTCTATGTTCTCAATTTGCGTTACGAGAATAGTAAAAGCTAAGTAGAGAAAGATTGATTTTTTCTCCAACTACTTCGTAAACCCGTCCGTTCATTTTTATTTATTTGCACGCCCCTTAGAAAATAATAAATAAAATGCATAATTTACCATGATGTTTATATTAATTGGTATATAGTCTTAATGGATTTGAAAAATGATTTGGAATGAGTAATTAATACTAAGAGCAAAACAGAAAAAATAAATTATTTTTCTCCTAATATGCGAAAGTGAACAAATAAAAGTAATTTTTCTTTTTTACAATAGTGGACAAGTAAAAGTGAACGGAAAGAGTATTACTTAAGGTTAGGGGCGTTCATAAAAACTCGAAAAATCGAACCAAATCGAAAACCAAACCAAACCGACCAAAAAATCGATACTTCTTAGGTTTGGTTTGATTTTAGTTTTGAATTTTAAAAACCGATCAAATTTGGTTTGATGTTAGTTTTACTAAAATAATAACCGAAAAAAACTGAACCAAACCGACTATAAAGTAACTATTTAAATTTATTATATTCTTTGTCTTTACATTCTAGTTTGATTGGTCGTTTTCTTTTTGTAAGTACAAGAATTTATATCATGTTAAAAATAATCTATTTTTAATTGAGTATAGTTAAATTATTCATTACTATTTGATTCAATTATTATCAATATATCTTGGTAAATGATAGATTTCTCAAAGAGCAATTGATTTGATAGCGCTATATTGAAAATGTAGTCGCTGGAATATGCGTTTGGTAGTGTATGTCTCATACTTAAAAAAAATCGATAAATGAAAAAACTGAAAACCCGACAAAAACCGAATCGATAAAAAATCGATTTAATTAGTTTGATTTGGTTCCAATTTTTGAAAAATCGACTTATTTGATTTGATATTTTTAGAGAAAAACCGACTCAAACCGAACGAAAAACACCTCAACACCCCTGCTTAAAGGTATAGCCTACTTTCATAGGCTTACGTATCTTTCACTTTCTTGCACATTAATATCTGATACATATGCTGTTATTCGGAATTGAATTACGTTGAGGATAGCTTGGAGAAAAAATTGCACACAATTCACCAAATCAATTATCTTGTCAATAACTTCTCCGACCACTAGTACAAGTTTAAGGAAAGAAAAACGTGAAAAGAGGTAAAATTTGACCTAAGATACACCTTCCTTATTCGGATTGAATTTGATTACTAGTGAGAATATCGTATTTGACATGCATCATCTAACTAAATTAATTAACTATAGTGAGTTAATATAATTTATCATAAAATACCCAGTATTTACCAAATTTGTAGGAGCAGTTTGAAAGGAATCAGATGAAAACGCCCATTAACTTGGTATATGTCCACTCTATGTACGGGCACAACCTCTCTTACCATACTTCAATTCATTTTTTCTATAATTAAAGGATTTATTACCAACTTGAAGAATTTATAGCTCAAAATAAAAAAGGTCAAAACTGAACACTAGCACTGGATCAAAAACATTAATTGAGCAAAGCACAAGGAATTCAAACTAAAATGACATTCTCTACTTGAATACACAAAATTAAATAGTCACAATAACGTCAAAGAAAGAAGAAAAATTAAAATATAAGAAAGTGAATCATTGCTAACGAATTGCAAGAAGCCGAAAAACGAAACAAAAAATATGAACAAATAATTAGGGCCCAACCGGGTTCGAACCAGTGACCTCTTGATCTGCAGTCAAATGCTCTACCACTGAGCTATGGACCCTGGTTACTCAGTTTTTAAAATTGCGATAAATTATTGTAGTAGTTAATTCGGCTTCATGATGATCTACTCCACGATTCATTATGTTAGGAACTGTCTACTTGTACTGTAAATCCACGACAATTACGTTCAACCCTTAATGGTTCAACAAGAACGTAGCGAGATTAATGCCTATGTAATTTGTAACGAGATACTATTTCTGAATATATGACTTGGCAAAGGACATTAGACATGTGATAATTGATATATATGTGGTGCATTTGGAGCAGACATCAAAAGTTATTACGTATTACATGTCAGTAGGTTTCCCTAAGTTTATAGACATTGCATACGAGCTTAGGAAAGAAGCGAGTTCTTTTTGTGTGAAACTTCATGTTTCCTTCTCAATGTTTGAGCTTCTTTAATTTTAAGGTATTACGAAGGATTTCGTACGTAAACACAGGATGTCAATGGATATTTAAAAACCGATTAAATTAATTAAATTGTATCGCACTGAATCGATTTTTAGTTATTTTTTAATAAAACTGTATGTTTTTATATAAATTTATAACTACCGATACTTAGGGTAATTTTTTTATTTTATAAAAATAAATTAAAAAATACCGAACCGTATCGAATAAATTTACATATAAAAAATATATTTATATATTATGTTTAAAAATAATAATGCAATAAAAAAAATCTTGGGTCTTGGAATTATGAAAATGTTACAAGCCAGCATGTAATTATAATCAAAATTCTAATTCCCAAACCGATTATGCTATTCCTACTGAAACTAAATTATTTCCAGCATATTCACTAGCAAGACACAAAGTACTCTAGTGATTATGAATAGCAAACTACGGTGTATTGAATATGTCTCCTTTCGTATGATTTAGATTTATGTTTTTGAATATTTAATCTTCTATCGACTTTATTCTTGAATCTCAACTTGGTTAATATCTTTCTACTCGTGTGATTTATCTTTTCTTTGTCTTTGTGTAGTTTATTTTACACAACTGTAGAGTAATTGATGGATCTATACTCTGGCCATCTTTCATGTTTTCTTAATTCATCATCACTTAAACAGTAAAGTTGTCTAGAGAGCTTTGCTAAGTCCTATAAAAGTATGTTTGTTATTGTGTTCTACTTTCATTAGTGACTTTTACATGACATTTAAAAAAATACCTAAAATTAACCGAACTGTACCGATACCGAAGAAAAACGGACATGATTTGGATGGTTTCAAAAAGTTTGATTTTGGTCATACATAATAGAATAATCAAAAATTTGATACGGAACAAATTTTATAAAATAACTGGCTAAACCAAATTATTGACACCCCTAGATAAACATGGCATGCTTTCGCTCGATTAAGTTGTGGACTGATCCAAGCAAATATCAAATCAAAGTGATACTATTGGGTATTGAATCCAGATACCGGACCATTTTATGTAGGCTGATACAGTCCATGTAAAAGGGGTAAAATTTAAAAATAGTCAAATTTACAAGTGATAACTGAAAAATAGCCACAGTTTAAAAAACAATCGAAATTTAATCAATTTTCATGTAAAGATAAATCTGAACAAAAATGGTATTCCAAATCCAAAAAATATTTGTCACCACCCCAAATACTGGTCGTGATGGCGCCTATCACATTACTTGGCAAGCCAACTAAACCACTAACCACAACTCTTTTTTCCCCTTTTATGTGCTAACTATTTTCAACACAAATTTTAAATACCAAATTCATTATAAGCGATAAAACAACCAAGATATACGAAAGTCAAAATAACAGTAAACTACACAGTCCAAAACGATCTGGTGTCATGAGTCTAGAACCTCCAATACAAGTCTGAAAAATCTACTACATAAATAATCTAGAAAAGTGGGGGAAGATAACAAGATAGAGGGGAGAAATCAGGGCTGCAGACGCCATGCAGCTAGCTCGAAATCCCCGACAAATGCGGAACAGCTGAAAAGCTCTCACTCGATTGCTCGAGCACCTGGATCTGTGCACAAGGTGCAGGGAGTAACGTGAGTACGCCAACTCAGTAAGTAACTAAAGTAAATAAATACTGAAAGCGGTGACGAGCAGTTCAAAAACATATAACTTTAAAATCGGTTCTGTCATATAAATCATCATTTCCAATTTAAAACATTGAAATTAGTTATTAGCACTATATCCAACAGAGGCTTATTTAAAAGAAGAGTGAAACAGTAGAAAACATCATAATAGGGCCCCTCGGGCAAAGAATCACTCAGAATATAGCCTCTCGGACAGCCTCTCAGTCACTCGTGACTCAAACCTCGTCACTCAGTTTCACAATATCTCATAATAATAATAATCATAACAACCACTGCGACGTGCAGTCCGATCCATATGTTTATAGTCGACTACGCTCACTGGGGGTGTGTAGACTTCGGAGGGGCTCTTACAGCCCCAAGCGTCATATCGCTGCGGCGCACCGCCCGATCCAATATATATATATATATATATATATATATATATATATATATATATATATATATATATATATATATATATATATATATATATATATACTGCAGCGTGCAGCCCGATACATAGCTCACATATGTATAAATATCCTCAGACTTAGGTCCTCGACCTCTCTCAGTCATTAATCTCACAGCCTCTCGGGCACAATAGTGAAAATTAGGGAACTCAGTCCAAAAGTTCTCTCTTTTAAAAATGAACAGAATAAACCAGTTTTAGACATTTAACAGGTAAAACATAACTGAGGATATATTTTTAGCAAGTAAAGTAAGGAAAACAGTCAACATGCCCCTAAGGGTTGCTATAGGTCGGCACAAGGCCCCAAACATGGCATACAACATATAATACAAATAATATCCAAAATAAGGAATAATATAATAATATCAAACCAAATACGCGACTCATTAGTCGCTACAGGACGGACCTAGTTATAATCTCTACCGGTGCACGCCCATATGCTCGTTACCTAGCATGTGCATCAACGTGTTTATCAAAACAAGTCAATACCAGTGTTTTGTACCCTCAGTTCCAGATTTACAATGGTTACTTACCTCAAACCGGTGAAAATACTACTCCGCGATGCCTTTGCCTCTTGAATCGGCCTCCACTCGCATCAAATCTACTCAAAAACAGAATCACGGGGTCAAAATATGCTAAGGGAATGAAGCCCAAGCGAAAACAATCAAAAGATATCAAAAATCCTGCAATGACCAAAACCCGACCCCGGGCCCACGTCTCAAAATTCAAAAATTTTTACATTAATAGATTCCTTATCTCCCCACAAGTTCATACGTATCAGAAGTTCTCAAATCCGACTTTAAATGGTCCTTTAAATCCCAAATCAAAAGTCCAATTTCTCAAGCCCTCGTTCTTTCATTTTTAGGCTTAGTTTTCGTGATTTTCTAGATATAAGTCACATAATAATCGAGTTTTAAGTCCAAGAATCTTACCTCCAAACGTTTTCCCTTGAATCCCTCTTCAATCTCCTTCAAAAATCTCTACGCCAACTCCATATGAATGTTGAAACTCATGCCTTTGATTAATTTGAACGATAATACACGGTGTATACCACATTACTGGCTCATTTCATATCACAAAAATTTACCATTCATAAGCTAGCTTCATAGATTCTATTAGAGTTACGGCTTAAGGAGATCACAAGTTTAGGATTACAACATATACATATAGTGGACTCCCCGAAACCCGTACATAACCCACACTAGTGTCTTTGGAGCCTCTAAGGATACAACAGATAAGCATGACTATGCCGGCAACAAGGCCCCGGCTATACCTCAAAAGTGAAAAGCTGTAATAACAAAAGATACACCATATAGCCCCATGGAAGAATAAGGGGCTCACCGAGACTTCGAGTAGAAGAACGCTCCGCTACACACGGTCGGCACTGTCCGCTATGGAGCCACCTACAATCATAACACGAATGTAGCGTCCCCGACAAAAGGGACGTCAGTACATTTGAATTGTACTGGTATGTATAACTGAACACCATTTTACTAGAAAGAACTATCAAATAGATACAAGCAATTAATACAGGCAAATCAAAGAAACAATTCATATAATTCTTCATACAATTTCCACAACACAGATTAGGTCTATTCTGTCACGTATTAACCACTGTTCTCATTACCACCGCCACCTCGAGCGGAGTCCGGTCATGACCCGACCGGCTAGGTCACCTCATTGGAGGTATTACTCATAATCAATATTTCATTTCCCTTATCCGGAATCCAATATCGGCACATTACCACCATGTGTGCGGCATGGTGTCCGATCACGACCCTACCGGCTAGGTCACCTCGTTAGAGGTATTACTCAATTCTCATAAGTCAACACCTTCAGATATCTATCCCACGCATATCAAGGATAATTTAGGTTATGAATCACAAATAAATAAGCACATAGCTAGCATGAATAGTTCTTTATTTCAATGTCAGCTTATAGCCCAAGTAATTCAACACATAAGTATTTTTCACCATTCTCTAATTATCAGATTTGTGCATTATTCACCTTGAGGCACATCCTTCACGAATATGTATAGTTATATGCAATTCAATTAATGCGTAACGACAATCAATACTCCATCCAATTTAACTCTTACCATACCTTCGCAATGACAACGGAGCTCAATTTCTAATAAAAAGGGATTTTAGCCATACATACCTCAATAAATGGTGACTAACTTTGAAGCATTGCAGGCTACCAACAAGGCTCTATAGCCTGGCGGCACATCCAAGAAAAGGGATGTGAGTGCCATAATGGTTGCACAGAGGACAAAATCCCCCGTCAAATACCAAACCTACCCATTACCTCCACTCACATATCAACCTATCCCAAATTACCAAGCACCATCGCCTTCCTACCAAGCTCCTCCACCTACTTACCAATCATCTCCGCCTCCCGCATACCAGCCTATTTCACCCGAATACTCCCAACCAGCACACATCTGCCAAGCCTACAATACCCAACAAGCTCACTATCAATCATTTCACCAAAATTTCCCTAGACCCCGACCAAACTTCGACCGCGGACCCCCAAACAATACACCACCATTATCGAACCTATTGACCAGCTGTATGAAAGGCTTAAAGCTTCTGGTTATGTCATCCCTATCCTTGCCATAACTCTAGAAAATCCTTCCCAATGGGTCAACCCGAACAAAACCTGTGCATACTATTACGGCATGAAGGGTCATACCATTGATGAGTGCTGCTCCATGAAGGACAAGATTCAGGCTTTGATTGATAACAAGATCATTGTGGCAAAGGAGCTTGCTCCGAATGTCTGCAAAAACCCTCTACCTGACCACAAAGGTGGAGGCGTTCGTATGATAGAGATAGAAGATGAGTGGGACCCATGATGATCGATCGGATTGGTCACGGAAGGTGACAAACCAAAGATATCGACAGTCACACTTAATCCGATTGTAGTCTAGATCCTTCTGAAGACCTTCTGAAGACGCTGAAGTGAACCTGTCCATACTGCTCGATCTTGAAGCACCATCTTCTACAAAGACGCCAGGACCAATTGAGGTTGAGTTCGGGTCCCCAAAGGTACCTGCGCCATTTGAAGTTGTTGTGTTACCTCCCAAAGCAATGGTACCCATCCCAGTGGTAATGTTAGCCATAACACCATTCCACACGAAGACCATCCCCTGGGATTATATAGCCAAGGCAAGGAGAAAAGGAAAAGCCAAAATCGGAGAAGCAGTTGTGGTGCAGGGTATGACAAGAACTGGCAGGGTTTATACTCTGGAGCATTTAGCTAAATCAAGTAAACAGGCCTCTGGACGGCCTATTGAAATTAGGCCCGATGATCTATGGAGAAAGATACAAGCAAAAGATACTCAGTCGTCGATCAACTGAATAAAATATCGGCACAAATCTCCATCCTAGCTCTGCTGCAAAACTCCGATGCACATAAGAATACTTTATTAAAGATACTGAGTGAGGCATATGTACCCAGCAACATAACTGGGGGAGAAATGGCGAAAATGGTAGGGCAAGTATTAGAGAGTCACAAAATCACTTTCCAAGAACATGAGCTGCTATCGGAAGGGCTGAGCCACAACAAAGCATTGCACATCACTGTACAGTGCGAGGATTATTTCATCACTAGAATTCTGATTGACGGAGGGTCCAGCCTCAATATTTGTCCATTGATGACTCTCAAAACATTAGGGAAGAGCCTGCATGAGATCAAGGACGGAGCCATCAATGTCAAAGCTTTCGACAGTTCCCAAAGGTCCACTATTGGGGAAATCAGTTTGTGTCTACAAATGGGACCGACTTGGTTTGACATTGATTTTCAAGTAATAGACGTCCCAGCATCTTACAACTTGCTTCTGGGATGACCTTGGATTCATGACGCTGGGGCTATAGCATCAACCCTACACCAAGCAGTAAAGTTTGAGTGGAATCACCAAGAGGTAATTATTCACGGCAACGGTAGCAATCCCATATATAGACGCCAGACCATCCCGACAATCGGGTGAAGAAGGAAGATAGGGGGAAAAATTTACTATTACATTGAGCGAGTCAATGCCGTAGACAAGGATAAATGGTGGGATAACAAGATTGAAAGTATACTGAATTGGAGCAGATATGAACCTGGCAAGGGACTCGGCAAGAACCTCCAGGGAATCACCAAACCTATCAAGCTGAAGAAATATGGTACCACTTTTGGTTTGGGATATGAATACACTTGGGAAGAGTTCAACCACTGGTCGCCACCATGGCGTAGTCCCTACTAACCATTGGAGCATCCGTTACACCGTCTAGAAAAGACTTTTCAACCAGCCGAAGTCATTTATGGGACGGAAGAAGAGAAGCATTAGCAACAATAAGGAACTTGTTCCTGGAAGATGATAATATGGACTATTGTGTCATTTTCGAGGAGAGAGGGGAGGAAGGCCCTTCCATACAAGGCGCGAGTCGAGGAGTGCGCCTCAACAATTGGTCCATCAGAACCACCAGGGCCCGGAGAGCTTCGGGGTAGCAAGGCTGAACAAAACACCATGCACTACCTTTTACTTTTTTGCTAGTTGATTTCCTTTCCGCGTTTTAATTTCAAAAATAAGAGCTCCAATGTTCAAAACAATTATGAAATTTATCAAAGCATTTCAGTTTATTATAAATCTCACTCTTATTATTTTTCTATCGTTTACTTTATTTACACAACATTACTATTACTTATCTTAATGAACTGACGATTGTGACAAGCAACGAGACAACATACGGACATAGACTCGGAAGATGATGATATACTAGAAGAGATCGTTAAAGATTTTGAGGATTTTGAGAATAGACCTATGTCTAACTTGGACGAAACTGAGATTGTCAACTTGGGAGATACATAGAACGTCAAAAAAATGCGTATCATTGTTCATCTGTCATCATCAGAAAAGGAAGAGTACATGAAATTTCTAAAAGACTATGAGGAAATATTTGCATGGTCATATGATGATATGACCGGTCTTAGTACATCTATTGTGGCTCACAAACTGCCAACCGATCCTGCATGCCCACCGGTAAAACAGAAGCTCAGAAAGTTCAAACCTGACATAAGTTTGAAAATCAAGGAAGAAGTCACCAAGCAAGTCAAAGCCAAGGTTCTCAGGGTGGTAGAGTATCCAACATGGTTAGCCATTATTGTGCCAGTGCCGAAGAAGGATGGGAAGGTAAGAGTCTATGTCGACTACCGGGACCTCAACCGAGCCAGTCTGAAAGATGACTTCCCATTGCCAAACATACACATTCTAATTGAAAACTGCACCAAGCATGAGCTGCAGTCATTTGTTAATTGTTTTGCTGGGTATCATTAGATATGGATGGATGAGGAAGATGCTGAGAAATTGGCTTTTATTATGCCGTGGGGAATGTATTGTTACAAAATGATGCCGTTTGGGTTAAAGAATGCTGGGGCTACCTACATGAGGGCAATGACTACTATTTTCCATGACATGATACACAAAGAGATTGAGTTATATGTAGACGACGTCATCATCAAATCAAAGAAAGCCACCGATAACATGGAAGATCTAAGGAAATTTTTCAATAGGCTAAGAAGGTACAATCTGAAGTTGAACCCCGCCAAAGCTGCATTCGGGGTTCCCACCAAAACATTACTTGGGTTCATCGTAAGTCGCCGAGGAATAGAGCTGGATCCATCAAAGGTTAAGGCCATTCAAGAATTGCCACCGCTAAAGAACAAGAAAGAGGTCATGAGTTTCTTGAGGAGACTCAATTACATCAGCTAGTTCATAGCTCAATCCACTGTCATTTGTGAGCTGATCTTTAAGATGTTGATGAAAGATACCGCTACTAAATGAACTGATGATTGTCAGAAAGCCTTTGAAAGAATCAAGGAATATCTATCAATGTCGCCAGTTTTGGTTCCGCCCAAACCGGGTAGACCGCTATTGCTCTACCTTGCAGTATTGGATGGAGCATTCGTTTATGTTCTGGGGAAACATGACAAAACCGGGAGAAAGGAGCAAGCCAGCTATTACCTCAGCAAGAAGTTCACCCTATACGAGGTCCGATATTCTCTATTAGAGCGCACTTACTGTGCTCTGACTTGGGTAGCTCAAACGTTGAGGCATTATTTTTGTGCCTCTACCACTTATCTCATATCGAGAATGGATCCGCTGAGGTATATCTTCTAGAAGCCCATGCCCATGGGCAAGCTAGACAAGTGACAAATCCTGGTGAGTGAATTCGACATTGTTTACGTGACTCAGAAAGCAATCAAAAGACAAGCACTAGCAGACCATCTTGCCGAAAATCCCATGGATGGAGAATACACACCTCTAAAGATGTATTTTCCTGATGAAGAGGTATCTTTTGTAGGAGAAGATATAGCAGAATCGTATGATGGTTGGAGAATTTTTTTTGATGGAGCAGCAAACATCAAAGGAGTTGGCATAAGAGCAGTCCTAGTATCACAAACCAGCCAGCATTATCCGGTATCCGCCAAGCTTAGGTTCCCGTGCACCAATAAGATGGCCGAATACAAAGCCTGCATCTTAGGGCTCAAGCTGGCCATTTATAAAAACATTCAAAAGTTACTAGTGATCGGGGATTCAGATTTTCTCATACATCAGGTCCGAGAAAAATGGGCACCCAAGAACTCCAAGATACTCCCTTATCTGCATCATGTACAGGAGCTGAGGAAGAGGTTTACAAAGACAGAATTCCAGCATGTTCCCAGAGTGTAGAATGAGTTTGCCGACGCATTGGATACCCTATCATCTATGATTTAGCATTCAGATTAGAACTTTATTAATCCTATCCCGGTGAAAATTCATGATCAGCCAGCTTACTGTGCTCATGTCGAGGAAGAAGCAAATGGAAAACCCTGGTTTCACGATATCAAGGAATATTTAGCAACAGGGGATTACCCAAAACTTGCTAACGCTACTCTGAAACGCACATTGTGAAGGTTATCCAATCACTTCTTTCACAGCGGAGGAGGACTCCTGATTTGGGATTACTGAGGTGTATCGAAGCAAATGAAGCATCCAGGTTATTAGAAGAGGTTCACGCAGGGACCTGTGATCCACATATGAACGGTTTTGTTTTAGCAAGGAAGAAACTTCGAGCAGGATATTTTTGGATGACTATGGAAACGGACTGCATCCAATACGTTCAAAAATGCCATCGCTGTCAGATACATGTAGAAATGATAAAGGTGCCTCCAAATGAGCTTACTGCAACAAGCTCGCCATGACCGTTTGCTGCTTGGGAAATGGATGTTATCGAACCTATCGAGCCTGCCGCATCAAACGGGCACAGGTTCATTCTAGTGTCCATTAATTATTTCACCAAATTGGTTAAAGTGGCGTCATACAAGGCAGTGACAAAGAAAGTTATGGCAGATTTTGTCCGTGACCGCATCATTTGTCGATTCGGCATCCCAGAGTCGATTATTAGTGATAATGGTTCCAATCTCAACAGTGACCTGATGAAATCCATATGTGGAACATTCAAAATCAAACACAGGAATTCTAAAACCTACATACCTCAGATGAATGGAGTCGTAGAAGCGGCCAACAAGAACATCAAGAAGATACTAAGGATAATGATAGAAAAGCATAAGCAGTGGTATAAGAAGTTATCATTTGCCTTATTGGGATACCGTACCACAGTTAGCACATCAACAAAGGCAACTCCCTATATGCTGGTTTATGGTACAGAGGCAGTCATTCACGCCAAGGTAGAAATTCCCTCCCTGAGGATCATATAAGAAGCAGAACTTGATGACGCAGAATGGGTAAAGAGCCGCTACGAGAAACTAGCTCTAATAGATGAGAAGAGAATGAATGCAGTTTGCCATGGTCAATTGTATCTGAACAGAATGTCCAGAGCCTTCAATAAAATAGTCAAGACAAGACAGTTTATACCAGGACAACTGGTGTTGAAGAAAATATTTCCACATCAAGACAAAGCCAAGGGAAAATTCTCTCACAACTGGCAGGGCCCGTACATGGTTCACCGGGTTCTAACGGGAGGAGCCCTCATACTTGCAGAAATGGATGGAGAATTATGGCCAAAGACAATTAATTCAGATATAGTTAAGCGTTACTATGTGTAATCTTTATGCTTTCCTATATGATGTAATTTGAACTACGCCTGACCTGATTCCCGTTTAAAAGGGGATACGTAGGCAACCCTATGGGTTCGGTCACAATTCAATAAAATTTTTATTTCCCCCCGCCATTGGAAATTGGGCCAGAATTTTGAGGAGGACCCTCAAAAGTCCGAAGTTGATTTTCAGCCGGTCATCGCATGCGGCCGTCAGAAGCACCAGCCCAGTAAACTGGGGCAGAATTTTGAGGAGGACCCTCAAAATTCCAGAATGAGAGAGTTTGCAACATCTTGAACTGCGTCGCAGTCGTCGGTTATCTAAAGAGAACTATTTTCAACTATGTATTTATATTATGTTTTTACTAAATCATGCATGACTACGCCGAGCAGGACAAGCAAGGTCCACGGGAGGACGGACTAACCTTCCCCCTTGACAAAACTCATGATTTTTCTTTGGATACAGGCACCCAAGACATAAAATCATTAGATACAATTACATACTCATACTTTCAGGAATGCAATTCTCAGAATCATCACCTACTTACAATTGCTATCCGTACTAGACATCCCCAGCAACCACAATGCTGCAATAAGCTATCAGCTATCATCTATCAGCTAAGAGATTTCACTATTGTTCGCCTTTATTTTCTGCATTGCATAAGGATACCATTCTACCTTCTGAGACTAAGAACTGTCTCCATCTGCATTTTCTTTGCATTGCATAAAGCTACTATTCTACCTTGCGAGGTTAAGATCTACCTCCATTTGCATTTCTCTGCATTGCATAAGGCTATCTTTCTGCCTTCCAAGAGTAAGCACTGCCTACATTTGTATTTCTCTGCATTGCATAAGGCTACTTTTCTGCTTCCGAGACTAAGCACTGTCTCCATCCTACATTTTCCCTTCATTGCATAAGGCTACTATTCTGCTTTCCGAGGTTAAGCTCTACCTCCATTTGCATTTCTTGCATTGCATAAGGCTATTATTCTACCTTCCGAGGTCAAGCTCTACCTCCATCTGCATTTCTTGCATTGCATAAGGCTACTATTCTGCCTTCCGGGACTAAGCTCTATCTTCATAATTGCATAGGCTGAAATATCGCCATTTCATCTTGCATCGGCTGAAATATCGCCACTTCATCTTGGCATCGACTGAAATATCGCCATTTTTATTAAGTTTTAGCATCAGCTGAAATATCGCCATTTATTTAAATTCTCACATCGGCTGAAATATTGCCACTTCATTTAAATCTTACATCGGCTGAAAGATTGCCACTTATATTTCATACTTTACATCGGCCGAAATATCTCCATTTTATATTTACACTTTACATTGGCTGAAATATTGCCATTTTATATGTACACTTTACATCAGCTGAAATATCGCCATCTTAAATCTTGCATGGCCGGAATATTGCCACTTCATTTAAAATCTTACATGGCTGAAAGATCGCCAACCTCACTTAAAATCTTGCATGGCTAAAAGATCGCCAACTTTATTTAAATCTCGTATCGGCTGAAAGATCGCCACTTATACTTCACACTTTGCATCGGCTGGAAGATTGCCACCTTCTGCATTTCATGGGCTGAAAGATTGCCGAATCGTCCAAAGGCGTCATTGTTCGAAGGCACCATCTGCATAGCCCGAGAACGCCATGCCATGGCCTGAGGACCCCATTTTTTATCTTATGCATATCATTATTCAAAGGAATCATGGTTCGGAGGCATCATTATCATAGCCCGAGAACATTATTTCATAGTCTGTGAATCTTTTATTATATGCTTCATGGCCCAGGACATCATCCTAACCGTCCGAAGACAGCATTCATGGTCCAACAGGAACTCGCATAATGTTTAAATTTATACACAATATATGTTTGCATTGCTCACTTGCAGGTACACTGGCTATCAATGGCCGTCTCAGCAGCAACGATCCCGCTCCGGTTCCTGCAGCCCTCTAGACTCTGACCATCTTTTCAAACCTGAACAATGAGTTCGTCTTTCGAAAATCTCCATCGGCATATTCCGTCGATGGACCCTGAACTACATATGGCCTGTTTCCTATAAGACCAGGGATATGTAGGCAGCTCAGGAACCAAAGCTCAATCATAATACTTTGCAAATAATTTCTTTCGGTCAAAATTGGTCATCATATCTTTACCCGACAACTCCTTTATCCTTCTCGGATAAAGAGGGGCAGTTGTTGATACCTAATTTTTCTCCAATGTATTTTATACCCAAAATACCTTCAAAATAGCATGTATATACATATATAAACATGCCCAAGAATTTTAGTATTTTCCCCCAAATTTTAAGATTTTTGAAATTAATTTATTGTCTAGTTTAACAATGCAAAATACAATAACTATTCCCAAAATTGGAATTTTTGTGAATAACTTATTTTCATCCTCATATTTACATTAAAATATAATTAAGGTAATTTTTAGATATTTTTATAAATTTATTGGTATTTTTTAAAGCTAAATTGCATATAATTGCAATTATAGCCTTTTTTTTTACAAATAATAGCATTTTACAGTTACAAAATCACCCCCGGTATTTTTAGATTAATAATTATACTATTAATTAGTTTTGTGTTTTTAATTTGTTTTAAAATCAGTTTGATTATTTTATAAAAAATTAAAAAGGGATAAATTGGCTATTTAACACATAGCCCATTACTGTTTCAGCTTTAGCCTCAATTTGACCCCCCAATCCCACCCAATTAAACGACCCAATTTTAATTTTTGACCCGACCCCTTAGCCCAATTTCTAAACCCGTCCAGTTTTCTTTTAAATCCTGGCCGTTGATCATTTTGATCAACGGTCATAATCCATTCTTTCCTTTTTTAATCCCCTAACCCCCTAACCCTAATTCATTTACCAAAAGACAACCGCCTTCATCTCCTAAATCTTCTCTAACCCTCTCCGAAACCCTAGCTCTATTCCACTTACTTCCGTCTCATTTCCACCGGAATCCATGGCAATCCTGGCCATGGATGGCCTATACCCACTCACCCTCAACGTTAGACCTAAACTGACCAAAGCTCGGAGGCCGACTTCCATGGTTTCCTTTAGATCTGCAAGATCTATGGCCTCTCTGGCCATTTTCTAGCGTGTTCAGAGCAATATGAGTCTATCTGACTCAGGATCCGACTTTCCTCAAGACTTTCTCATCCTAGGGTCTTCTCTGCCATTTTTTAAAGCCTTCTAAGGTTCTTCACTCATCTATTTCTTTCAGATCTGTGATGTGTTTGGTCTTCAATGGACGTTTTAGGGTTTTTCCACAAATTTCCTTTTTAAAAATTATTCGAATCCGATTTTAGGGTTTCTGGAAAAAGCTTTTGTAAATGTTTTATGAATATTTTGCTCTATCTTATGTGAGTTTATAATCGTTTGTTTACTTCTTATTATGCTCAATAGTTGTTCTCTTATTTTTTTCTAATTATGCAAGACTTTCTTTTTCCGTTCTTTGTTCTCATGTAACTCGGTTTGATTTATCTGCTATATGTGTTTAAGTTTGAGCTATTTGATTAACTATTTTGTTTACCTATTTTGTTTAAAACTCGTAGCCTCTCTTTCTTCTGAACTTGTTTTGTATGCTTGCTTCTCACAAGCCTTTGAAAGGGGCTTCTGAGCCTCTCTCAATGACCTTGATTTCTCACCTCTTTGTCTGACTCAATTTGAAACCCTAAAATTTGGGGTTTTTTCTTTGGGAAAATGGCATTAGGGTTTCACTTTGGAACCCTAGGCTTTCAGACTCACTATGAGCCTGTAATCGAACTCGAAATCCTACTTGCTTGTGACTCAGAAACTTTCATTGTTAGACTATTTTCTTTGTTTCAGCTTTATGCTTTTTTTTATATGAGAAAAGCTCCTCTTTCAAAGGGTTTCACCAACCAAGTAATTGATTTTGAAATCCATTTAATCATGCTAGTGATTCATCACTGATTTCTTTTGATTGAATATCCTTTTACCCTACCGGCTATTTTATTTTGATCCTTTTGTGTAAAAATCCTATACATGTGATGTTTTACCTAAATACATAGTCTCGCGTATTCCTTCTGTGATTTTGTGCCAATGTTTGAATTATTTCTATAATTGTATGACTCTTTCCTTAATTATTTGGGATTCCTTGTGATTACAATTTGGATCCGGGATCTTCTTGATTGATTCTTTTTAAAATGATGCCCTATTTTACTTTATAAATACAATATTATTCCAACTTTCCTTAATTACTCACTATGTATTTGACCTTGTTTGTGCATTATGTGGTTTCTTTGCCCTAATCAGCCCTATTAAACTGGTTTCTTTTCCTTATTCTGCCCGGACTAACCGTTTGAACTAGACTCCTTAATTAAAGAATTCCAATTGTCTTAATTGACACTAATTGATTGCTATTTCCATGTTTGTGCCTTCTTTGCCTTTGTGTTCCTGGTTTTCAAAACTATATAAGGACCCAGTCCTCCCATTTTCTAGCAAGGAGTAATTCTCTCATACTGAAAACACACGAAAATACACCAACTCACACACTGTATTCATTTTCTTGCACTACTGTTTTCTAATCCTGCTTTGCTTGAGATTTTTTGGAACTGCTGTTTGAAATTTGGCTCGTTCAAGGCTGCTTTTGCTTATTTATTTTCTTTGAAACTGGTATGTCCTTTGTTTAAACATTCTACTTCACTCCCTATGTGT
Organism: Nicotiana glauca; assembly: GCA_026770625.1. Taxonomy (NCBI): domain Eukaryota; kingdom Viridiplantae; phylum Streptophyta; class Magnoliopsida; order Solanales; family Solanaceae; genus Nicotiana; species Nicotiana glauca. The sequence continues at coordinate 14,184 of MU674074.1, read as the reverse complement.
TTACTTTACGGCTTCAGGCTTCTTATTTACTTTATTGCTTATATGTTGTGATTGGTGCTTTCCATCTCCTTTCTGTGTTCTTGCTTCTGTTATGAATCCTCTACCCCTATTCCCCTCTATGTGCTAAGTTAAGCTCTTGGCCTGACAGTATCTTAATTACTATCCAGGCCTTGACTTGATCCACAATGGATCCTAACTCTCAATGCTTGACTAGCATTCTGGTCAGGGGTGTGCCAGCATCCCAATTGCTGGGCATGACCACTAGCTTGCCCTATCTCTCCCTGATTCCCTTCCCCTTTGGGCACTGACACCTATTCCTAGAATCCTAAGTTCTGCCCCTCTCTTATGAGCCCTGCTTTGGGACCTTGAGTTCCCTCAGAACTTGGACATCTGAGAGCTAGCCTTTCCACACTGCACTATGCTCTTGATTTTGAAATGTTTTGGGGTGTAAGCACTGCCCTGAGTCCCTTTAAGTCTCTTGGGAACTCTGACACACCCCCAATATGGAAAGGTCTTTTGGAAATCTGATCCTAGAAGTTGGTTGATTTCATATTGTTGAACTTTGAGTCTGAATTCGGCTGTTTGGTTGTAGCTAGAAATTCTGATGTAATTTTACTTTCTTTCTTTTGATTCATTTGGGTCTGTAATAATTTGTAATAACTATTGGGGATGGTTAGTGGAAAGCGATGGGAATGATTGTATGCAAAGGGTAGATAACTTGCCTGTAAGATTTCTTAATTCCTGCATTCACATAGACATCATGCATCTAGGTTATTTATAAATTTCTACATCTCTGTGTATAGAAATCTTGTCCTTAAGTCTCTGCATTTCTGCATATAGAAGTCATGCTCATAGGTTTTCTGCACTTCTGCATATACCTGTTATTAGGCAAACAATCATAAGTCTAATAATAGTCAACTTCATTCTAGATAACATGCCTATAGGATTCTTGCATCTATGTAATGGTTTAAAACCAATAACGCTTAGACAACTTGCCTATAGGAATAATCAATCAAATCAGCCTCGTCTATTTTATCTATAAGTCTAAAACCAGTCATAAGGTCGTTTAAATTTTGCAGATCTTTGTTTATTGAATCAGAAATCCTTTCTTTGAAATCAGTATGCTCTGTTAGATATCATGCATATAGGTCTCACTTAGGCAAACCATTAGATAACTAATCAATTGTGTCAGTTGTTGATAACTACAACTAGACAAGGCTGATTCGGACTCCTCATCTGAGAAATATGTAATAAATCAGCTTGTCCTAATGCTTTTAAATTTAATTCAGACCATAACTAGTATTTGAAGTCATGCTATATATTTGCCTTTGAGTAAGGAGGCCTGTTTGAGCCTTAACTACTGTTTGTTTCTCCCCTATTTGATTATGTGTTTTGTTTGTCGCCTAGACTTTTCTCCTTTTTTAAACTTCTAAAAAGCGCAAATTCCCTCCCTTTTGGATTAGTAGTCTCACTGCCTTCGAGACTGATAGGATTGGTATGGGTAATAGCATGCAATAAATGACGATACCATTCCGCGCTTTAACACCTTAATGGGGTGGGAAGGGTAGATATGGATATGATGACCGGTGTGCTAATTTCACGTGCGACCCCTCTTCTGAGGAGTGATTGTTGGATATTACATTAACGTGATCCATATTAATCATAAACCTATGACCTACCTCCCTCTATTTGCTTTCATCCATATTTGTATAATCATGCAAGTCTCTTTTTACCAAAAATCTCTGCCCTCTTTAAATTTCTCAAGTTTCGGTTTACTTGCACTCTTGTATGTGAATCCTTTCTATGTGAGCCCTTAATTGCCTATTTGATTATGTGAAGTCACAATATGACATGGTTGGGAACCACACTAGTAGATCTTGAGGGGCGCATAACACCTTCCCCTCGAGATAATTTCAAGCCCTTACCCGAACTCTGGTTCTTCAAGATCAAACCCTTTATAGTGTCTTAATGCACTTAATCATTATGTGGTGACTCAACGAGTTGTCCTCCTAAATGTCGTAAACTTGATTTTGCCTTTAAAGAAAAAGGGGGCATCGACAGGTATCAGAGCCTAGGTTATATAGGTCTCATGAGTCATGAGCATGTTTAGTATAGTCTCTCAGATCGGTACAGAGATGTCTATATCTATTCTCGAGAGGCTGCAGAACCTTTAGGAAAAAACTTCGCATTCTTGAATTCATATCGTGCGTCCTTGATTCAGCTTGAAAAGTAACTCTTTAAATTCCTTCCATAAGTTCATATGCACGTATGGGCGCTTAGTATTAGATGTGCAACAATGGCTTTTGATTCCTTGATCGAGGGGCGAGATGTGATCTCTATGTGTTTGACGTTGGGCTAGTCTAGAGGACTTGAGGCTGGATTTTTACCTATAGCTTGAGCACTGAGGTGCTGATTATGTGAGCCATATTTTTGAACTTATATATTCGGTAGTGTCCCTATCAGTAGAAATGATGGCTGGATAGTTACATGATGAGTGTAATGTGACTGCGAGATGTATTCATATGATTTAGAAGCGACGAGAAAGGTCTGCTGGAGGATAGAAGAACTATTAGGTGCTTGATTTCCATCTTGATTCGAGGTATTGCCCCGAGTTATTGGTGTGTGAAGAACCTTTTCATATTTCCTAGTTAGGAGTGAAGTAAATTTCATGTTGTGGTATAAGTTCAGACTCAGGAAGATCAAGTGAGTGCGTAATGTTTATGATGGTGGAAGGTATACAGAAATGTTAGTTTGAGGCAAAACTGGTAGGTTATCTCATGCGGAGTGTTCTGAAGTTGTGTGATCCTTATGTTGTCTATTAGGAGATCTCATTTACAAGTGAAATATACGTGTTGAAATTTAAATTTTGGGTCGCTCAAGAGAGTGGATTTTAACTGTTATGAGGGTGAATATGATATTTCAGAAGATTTAAAGTACTAGATGGTTGGTGTTTCACGAGTTTATGAAGGATCGAGTTTAATCTCACTATGGTATTATGGCAGTAGTAGAGTACAAGCATTATGAGTTATTGTGTGTGTTTTGATTTATGGCTTCGAGCCAAGTGGGAGAGTCTGCTATTAATTAGTTGACTGCACGGTTATATACTATGTTGGTTCTAGTTGAGGCGTACGGGAGAATCAGTTATGGCCTATGGAGATTGAGACCGAGGATGGCTCGAGTAAAGGAAAATTCTTGACAAAGGTTATAGTATGCTTCATAGGTGTGTGAGAATCACAGAATGTCTTGAGTTGTTGTTGGTAAAGGATGCTCGATGCATAGAGCAGGAAGTCTCTTGGTTATTTTGGAATGAGGTTACATTCTGTAGTGTCAGAGTGCTAATGAGGCACTGGTTGTTCGGTCCGTTTGATCAGGCTAATTGCAGTTTGAGTAGAGTGAATGACTCTCGAGAATGATTCTAATGTGTTCAAGATTGTACATGTAATAATTATAAAATTTTCAAGTGTGTGATTTGGCTAGGAACTGAGGTTTGGGCTGGAGGGTGTCAAGACTTGTGTCATTTCTATATCAATTATGGGATTCTATACATTAATATTAGGAAGGTAATGGCTTCAGATTCGCATGATGTCTTTTCAAGGTAGGTATTTTGAATGTGGTGCTTTTAGGAACATTTAAAAGAGTATTCAGTGGGTTGTGAGCCTTAGACTATGTCGTATTATGCTTGGGTCTCGTATGGTGAGTCTGGGTTGAGGAATTGTGAAGCTATAGCAAGAAGGAGTATCAAGTTGAAAGTGAAATTAGAGGAACTCAGATAGATGGGATCGGATATGGTGATTCATGTGCTATAAGGAGTTAGAAACTGGGAGTTCTTATAAAAAAGTTATGTTGTGGTTGTGGGTTGCGTGTATTGGCATTGTGTAGTAATTATCGGGGTTTGGAGACCTGAGTGGATCTTTTGCTGCTTGGTAAGTTAGGATTTGAGAGATATTGTGTATAGAATAGTTTTCTCCGTGTCGTATTATTCTGAACTATTGCGCTAAGGCGACGATGTTGGCTATGCCAAGAATGCAACGGACTGAGTGGTAAAGTTTGACGGATTATGGTCTATTAGGGTGGTTTTACATTTCAAAGATTCAGCGGATGGCTGGGAAGGTTTTTCTTACTTGGGTTTTTGGGATGGATGTCAGTGCAAAGACTCCTACCATTGATTCAGTTTCAGTGATGAGGGATTCTTCCGGATGTGTTTCCTGCTGCCAGGCATGTTACCGAACTAGGTTGTTGATTTTGATATTGATTTGGTACGGGCACCATATCGTATGGCATCGGCTGAGTAAAAGGGTTGAAGGAGTAGCTTTAGGGTTTCCTTGATAAGGGGTTCATGGGTAGGCCAATATGGATGTGTGTTCTAACTTGAGTCGGCTTGGTTGGCTCCGAGTTGTAATATTAAGGGATGTGTTGATTCGATTATTATTGAGCTTATCAGTAATCTGGGGTGATCTATGAGTTACCTTTCTGTGTTGCGAGGCGTTATGATTTTTTGGTTATAGGCACATATGGTGCGGTTCTATTGGGGTTTTATAGTGGAAGTTGAGCGGGAAGAGTAATTGGGTGTTGCTCGGTGAATGGCGTATCTGTTATGTCCTTTTAGGTTTGTGTGGTGTATGTTATTTGCTTCACTATGGGTATGATGATTTGCTTTGATTCTAGACATCAAATTGTGTGTGGTTCTCGATTTCGAGCATAGTGACTTGAGGTGTTTTATGTGGACCAGTGTTTGGATAGGGTTGCGCATTGCTGCGAAGTTATGTGGAGGTATGACCTTTCATATTAGATTCGAGTATTCTATTTCGACGATGTGCGACGGGTTCTCAGCCTCGTGTTGTGGCGGTGCTGATGAGCTTGCAGTGCAGCTCTTTTATTTGAGTCATTTTCATTATTTGAGTATGTTCAGATTGTTGCTTATTTTTGTGCGGATTGCACGAGTTGTGGCTTTAGATGGTATTGATGTGTCATGTCACCGGATTAGTTGTGATGGATTAAATGAGATCGTTGGAATCTAGAATGAATACAAAGAGATTGTATTTCAACATGTTGGAAGGATAATATCAAGGTTCAGCTCAAAAATTTGCTTTGGTCTTTGCTTAAAAGGAAGTGGCTTCCTGAATGGTTGATCTGAGAAATGGTTATAGTTTACTACATGTTTCATTTATCATTGGCAATATATGGAAGTGTTGGAATGAGACTTTAGTTGATAAGAGGTTTCCTATCGATATTCAGTTGTTATGTGCAGCTGTTCTGATTAGAAGTTATCGCTACTAGTTTTTGAGTTATGTGGTATATCATGTAATTGCACCTGAGGTTACAGATATGGTTTATTACAGCTTGTTCGGGCTTATTCAGATTATAGATGTGAGAATTTGATCTTGCGGATGATTTTAGGAGTGGAAATGTGGTTCAAAGGTTTATGGGCTAGGTTGGATTATGAAATTTCAGTTACATTAGATTATCGGACCTATATGAGATAGGGTGACATGGGATAACCCCCGAGTATATGCGTGGTAAGGTTATTCGGTGTTTGGTTGGCTTTTGGAACAACTCTAGTCACGTTCGAGGACGAACGTATGTTTAAGTGGGGGAGGATGTAACGATCCGATCGGTCGTTTTAAGCTTTTGCACTTTGCTCGCTAGTTTTTGGGCATGACTTGCCCCATGTAGAGTATTATAACTCATGTAAAACATTGGTTATGGTTTTTAGGGTGATCAGAATGAATTTGAAAGAACAGTTCTCAGTTTGAAGCTTGAAATTTGAAAGGTTTGACCAAGATTTGAATTGTTAGTATATGATCTCGGATTGGAATTTTTATGATTTGAATAGCTCCGTTAGATGATTTGGGACTTAGGAGTATGATCAGAATGATTTTTGGAGGTCTGGAGTAGATTCAGGCCTAAATTGGCGAAATTGAGTTTTTGACATTTTCCGGTTGATTGATGAGATTTTGATATAGGGGTCGAAATGGAATTCTGAGAGTTGCACTAGTTTCTTTGTGTCATTTAGGATGTGTGTGCAAATTTTAGGTCATTCGGACGTGGTTTGGTTGGTTTTTTTTATCAAAATCGTAAGTTAGAAGATTTTGGAATTCTTAGGCTTGAATCTGATGCAAATTTGGTATTTTGATATTGTTTTGGGTGTTCTTAAGGTTGGAACAAGTTTGAATGATATTATGGGATATGTTGGCATATTTGGTTGAAGTCCCGAGGGCCTCGGGTAAGTTTCGGATGTGTTTGAGTTGTGTTGCGCTCGTTTTTCTTATGTTTCAACATTGTTTCTTCAAGTATAAATGATATCATATTGAACAAAATGAGCTCTGATTTCTTTTTTTTATTGAAGCATTAGATTAGTATTATAATTACAGACTCGTAGCAAAAAGAATAGTCAAATTTGGCCATCGTATGAGAATTTTATGGTCAATTTACTAAGAATTTAGTTGCCATATTTTTTCAGTTTAATTACGAAATTGCCACAGATGGCACATTTAAAAATCTGCACTATTTGTAAATATTAAAACCTATATATTTCATTTATTATAAGTTCAAATTGAGTGATTCAAAAGCCTAACTTGACTTGAATTTCACAAAGAATCCATTGGAAGAATAAAATATGAGTTTCAGAATCGTTTGGTACAAGAAACGAGGTAGAATAATTGGCAGAAAAATATATAAAACTAGGGTATGTTCATTTAGTCGTATTTTGAGTTGGGGAGCTCGGATTTGGGCGATTTTCACCATATGGATTGGGTTAAGTATTATCTACTCAATTTTGGTTATATTTCATGAATCCATCTTCGTTTTTGGGATTTGATTGATGATTTCAAATTGAAATTGAGGGAGTTAGGGCTTGAGATTATGAGACCTTCTATGGATGATTTGAGGGGTAAAACGAACTCTAATATTTGAGTTCTTTATATGTATGGACTTGCAAGATGATGAAGAATATTTTGGTATAAAGTTTGTCCAGTTACGGGACACGGGCCCGGGGATCGGGTTTTGACTGATTTCGGATTTTGTGCTTAAAATCGATAATTTTCGATGGGAATTTATTCGTTTAGAATAATTTGATGATAAAATTCAGAACTTGATAGATTTGGAGCACTCAGAAGTTGGTTCGAGAGGCAAGCGTGTTGCAGAGTAGCTTTTCGGGCTAGTTCGAGATGAGTAATGATTTTAAATGCTTTTCTGAGGGTATGCAACCCCAGATTGCACAACATCGTACTATATTGAGGTGAAACACATGCTAGATGACGAGCATGGGGTCGTGCATTGTTGGGGATTGTGATTTAGTCTATCCTGAATGACTATCTTTCTATATGATGGGCAGCTAATTGTTTGATATTATTATACTTTGGGCTAAATGCCATATTTGGGCTTCGTGCCAACTGTCTAAACCCTTAGGGGATTATTAATGATATTTTTCTCACTGTTTGATTTTATACTTGTGTTCAGTCATGCTATATTTTCACTATTTTTAAAACTCAACTATGTTATTCTGTTTTAGACACATTAATTAATATTTTCAAAGATATTTGAGCTGAGTTTTATATTTTGCTGAAGCCCGAAGGGCTTATGAGATTCTAACTGAGCAAAGCCGAGGGCCTGTATTGTCAGGATACTTTTAAGTCGGGCTATATGCCGCAACAATGATATATTGATTATGATAATGAGACCGAGGGCCTGAGATTGTGTGCCACGAGTTGGCTTGATATTGATATGAGGCTGAGATCTTGTTTACGATGCCCCGAGATGGCTTGATATTGCGCTTGGGCCGTACGAGGCGTGACGCTTGGCAGATTTCACTCCTTCCTGAGCCGATTTGTGATCTTTATCATCTAGTCGCTGAAACCTGCAATCAAGCGCAACTTGTAAGCAATTCAGGACTAATCTATATCAATTTATGCACAAAGCTTAGGCAGAAAGGGGTATAAATCATAGTTATCAACTCCCCCAAACTTAAACCTTTGCATGTCCTCAAGCAAACAAGATAAGACCTACCCCTCAATGAAAACATCCAAGTAATTCCTACTTCTTCTAAAGTGACCTCAATCAAGCATCAATTGGGACTAACAATTGCCCTCAATGCAAATGCATCATTAACACATTTAAAACTTTGAAAACTTATGGATCAAGTGTGACACAAGAGCTTCAAGGGTTGACACATTTCATCAAGGAACCTTTCTCAAGAACTTTGGTCATTGTGGAACCTAAACTCAAACATCTTCGACTCTCCCTAAATGGACCTCACCTTTTAGAGTATTTGCACACAAATTGAGGTGAATGGATTCTTCGCTCATCTCTCTCAAGGAAGAGACCCTAAGCCCGGCTCTAAGTACCATATGCTTGCCCTTCATGTAGGTATCCACTAATGTAGGCTTCCCCCAACTCGAGATCATATAGGGCTTTTTCGGATTCATTGTGAAGGCTTTTGGGTAAAAGTAGGATATGCTTTCGTCCATATGGGTTCAATCTTCCCTTAAGCACTTCTTTTGATTCGTTTTGACACACTTCCTTGACTCATTTGAGTGATTCTTCTTTCAAGGGGTTAGAGAGACACAACGTCACTCTTTTCTTTTTCAATTCAATCCTTTCTTCTTTTTGTTCTTTAGGTCTTTTTCACTTTTTCCTTTCTTTTTCTTTTTGCATTTATTGCCCTTTTTTTACCACATTGGTGCCTGCTTTGTCTCTCCCCCAAACTTACATTCATGCTATTACTCAAGGGAAAATTTTAAAAACGGGTATAGGCTTGTAACTTGGGTTCATGAAAGAAAAAATAAAGCTAAGGCTCGAAAGGTGTGGACTAGGGATCTTTGCATTGGTAGGTCACAAAATGGATCAAATTGGCAATTTTGGATCAAAGAAAGCCTACAATCACGTCTCAAATCAAGTTCCACCTAGTATTTCGCCTCAACAAACATTCGGGGCAAGTTCTAGACCATTGGCTCGGTACTTGGGCTCAAAAATTGAATTCTCGCCACACATACATTCAAGGATCGCCAAAGACGGAGTCGAGGGCCCACAACGACCTTAGTCAAGATTAAAGCACACAATGGCCCATATTTGACCACATGATGATTGTTTGGTCAACACAAGAGTCTCAAGGCCACGACTTTCACCATCCTAAACACAACTTAATGTCTTTGACCATAAGATCAAAGGCAAATGTGCTAGGCCCAAGTGAAGTTTTTCCTGAGGTACTCTTAACTACCAAAAATTGAAAAAAAAAAAAAGGAAAATTCAAAAACTGACTCAACCCTTAAGAAAGTTGTCACGCTATCTATCATTGGGAAGAGCCACCCGGTTCACACAACACTCTACCCTTGGAAAGAACCGTGGCATAAAGAAAACCAAGGGCTTATTTCAATATCCAAAACAAAACCAAAACAAGGCGACTAGCCTAACCTTGCAACTATAACAAAAACAACAAACCAAAGAAAAACCATCAACTGATAACCAAACGAATATGTACACCAAGATAGTAGAATAGACAAATAAATGGATTCAGAATTAAAATTTTATATACAATCCAACTATGTCTACGAATGTATCGAAAAGAAAAAAAAGAGAAAAATATATACAATCATCCAGTTTAACAAAAAGTAGGGCCACACCCCCACGAATAAGAGCTAGCATTGTCCCCAATGCTAACTAATAAATATAACATAAAAAAGAAAGGAGCAAATGAGATAGAAAATGGCCCCTCAAGCCTCATCTGCTGGCTCATGCTGCTCAGTGGCTCCCATGTCCTGTGTACCGGCAGGGA
>MU674073.1:96659-108073 GCA_026770625.1 Nicotiana glauca | reverse complement strand
ACTCATAAAACTTACCTCCAATCGATTCCCAGTCGAAACCCTCTTAATTCCTTGCCAAAAGCTCCCAAGCTTGCCCAAAAATGGTGGAAAAATGAACCCAAGTCGCGGATGAAATGATATAAAAACAGGTCTGCCCAGGTGACCTTTGTTCTACGCGAACGCGACAAAGAGGTCGCGAACGCGATGCCTTAATTCCTCAACCTCCGCGAACGCGAAGTACATTTTCCAGACCTGCCCAATTTCCTTGTATGCGAACGCGTCAACTGGCCCGCGATTGCGATGAACCAACAGCTTCCACTACGCGAACGCGTCTGACCCCACACGTTCGCGATGCCCAATCTTCCTCTTTAACGCGAACGCGATCCTACCCCACGTGAACGCGATGGCCAAATTTCAGGCCCTCTCCAGATTACTCTACGCGTTCACGTCCATTACCACGCGAACGCGATGAACAAAAGTCTGCAACACTTATGACAGCAAAAATCTGATCTCAATACCAACCAAAAATGGTCCGTTTGAACCTCCAAAATCACCCCGAGGCCCCCAGGACCCCAACCAAAAACACCAACCTACTCCAAAACATCATACAAACTTTTTCTAATCATAAAAACATGACCATTAACACATAAATCATCAAATCACGACGGATTCAAGCCTAAGTTCAACTAAAACTTCCGAATCTCACATTCGATCAAAAACCCGACCAAACGACGTCCGAATGACCTGAAAATTTGCAAACATGTCCAAAATCACCTAACGAAGCTACTGCAACTCTTGTAATTCTATTCCGACCCTCGGATCAAAATCTCACCTATCAACCGGAATTCGCCAAAATTCAAACTTCGCCAATTCAAGCCTAATTCTACACCGGACCTTCAAATTCAATTCCGATCGCACTCCTAAGTCACAAATCATCCCCCAAAGCTAACCGAACCACCAGAATTCACATCCGAGCTCTCTAACCACAGTCAACTTTCGGTTGACGTTTCTAAAACAAGCTTCCTTCTAAGAGGCTATATGCCTTATTTCCAACCAAAACCAATTCAATTACACCCAATCGACTCTAATACTGATATTAAAACATGAAGCAACACAATAAGGGGGAAACGGGGCAGTAACTCACGTGACGACTGGTCGGGTCATCACACAAATGGAGGCGGATAATTGGAAGGAACAGTGTGAAAGTCTTCAAATTGACATGGAAATATTAGAAGAAAGTAAATGTACCTTAGAGCAGCAGGTAAGGGTCTTGACTTCAAAGTTGGCGGTTGAAAAAGCTTCCTCAAATCAAGCAAGTAAGGAAAATAATCATCTTGAAACCTCTTTTTTCGAGCAACTCTCCAAGGCAAGTGAAGAGATCAGAGAGTTGAAGGCTCTCTAAGGTGAAAAAGAAGCATATGCGGGTGAACTCGTGCAGACTCTGACTCAAACTCAAGAAGACCTCCGGGAGTCTTCTGAAAAAGTTCGTTACTTATAGAGTTCACATGCTTCTCTTCAAACTTCCTATGATTCTGCCTTGGCTGAGAATGAGAAGTTAAAAAGTGAAATTGCTGATTGGGAAAGAGATTATGAGATTCTTGAAGACAAAACCAAAATTGAAGTGAGTTTGGCGTTTTTGAATTCTCGCCATAACCCTTGTTGAAGTGAGCCAGGAGAATTTTAATTTGGAATCTGAGTTGGCCAAAATCAAGGAGACCATTGAAAAGACTCAGCAGTGCCAAGATTTTCCTTCTCCCGTGGCTGAAACTTATGAAAACATTGGAGATGATATGGGTATGGTGAGTGCTTCAATTCCTTTGAGTCAAGTTGAACCCGCTCCTGCTGATGATCCTACGAGTCAAGTTAAACCCGCTCCTGCTGATGATCCTACTTTGATTCCTTCTTCAACTCCTCAGTGACAAGTTAATGATGTGTGACTCTTTTTTTTCTTTTTTCTTTGGTGAAATAGGGTTGTAACCCTTGGTCCTTTTTGAGGGTTTGAAAACATTAAGTCCCCAGACCTTTTTCGGGGTATTTTATATAAGCAACTTTTAGTTTAAGGTCGAGTTCATACTTAGTCTAAACTTTTTAATATTAAGAAGTTTTTGTGGCTATTTTTGAACTTCTGTCTTAATTATTCTTGCCTTTATATTTTAAGGACTTACTTAATAACTTGCATTTTTATTTTGTAAAATGATTTGTTTTTAACTTCATGAATATAAATTATGAATTTTATAAAAGAGGGCCCTTATATATTTCAACACTTAATGAAGAAGACGTCTCAACATCATAATGGTGTTAATGTACGATAAAAGAAATAGGAATACACATGTTGTTTTTGGAATAACATCGATAAGTTTTTATTTGAACTTTGTCAAGCTTTAAATAACATCTTACATGTATTTGAGTAACTTCTATAACTTTTTCGTAACTATTTTTCTTACAACAGATTTCAAAAAAGGAAATAAAAGACAAGGTTTTTATTTGTAACCTATTTCAGTATTTTGAATAATACACAAGGTTTTCATTACATTTCCTTTTAACCTAACTAAGATAAGGTTTTTCTTAGGCTTTGGTTCGTAACTTTGCTCTTTACTTGACTATTTGCTCTGCACTTGACTCTTTTAATGAGTTGGCATTTTAGGCTTGAACTTTTGATTATATCTCAATCTTCTTTGCCTTCTTTATACATTTGTCTATGTATATATCATATAGTCCTCCAAGTGTTTGAGATTTGAAGTGTGAAGTCTCGAGCACTTGACTATTCCTCTTATTTGGTTCTTTTCCTATAAAGGAATAAAATATACGGCACTCGGAGGTACGATTATAGATGAAGACTGCTTAAACCTTCTCAATTTCTATCAGAATAATTGTAACCCTAGACTGGGAACTTTAATAAATTCCACGTGGCTTGCAGGTCGTGATTCATCATTTAGTACGAGTTAGCTTTTTGCCTATCATCTAAAATCATTAGTAAAATTTTAACAATTCAAAAACAAAATTTTAAATTGAGGATACCTGCCCGTGGGTACTCCTTAGAAATAGTATCTCTTTAGATGAACAACATTCCAATGTGAGGATAATATCTTTCCATCCATTGTTTCCAGTTCGTATGCTCCTTTCCCCACAATACCATGAATCTTGTAAGGTCCTTCCCAAGTTAGACTTAATTTCCCCGCATTAGCTGCCTTCGTGGATTGAAAAACTTTCTTGAGTATGAGGTCCCCAATCTTGAAGTATCTTAGTCATGCCTTTCGATTGTAATATCGGTCCATGACTTATTTTTGTGCTGCCATTCTTTTTAATGCAGCTTCCCTTCTTCCTTCAAGTAAGTCAAGGTTTATGCGCATTTCTTCTTCCTTAGATTCTTCTGACGCTTGCGTATACCTCGTGCTTAGTTACCCTATCTCAACCGCAATTAAGGCTTCAGCTCCGTACACCAATGAGAATGGTGTTTCTTCAAATTGTTGATAATGACTTTATTTGTTGATTCAGCTTGTCCATTACCCACTGGATGGTAAGGCGTGGACGTAATCCTTTTTATATGCCAACTTTGAAAAAATTCTGTGATTTGTGCGCCTATAAATTGTGGGCCATTATCACACACAATTTTCTTTGGTACACCGAATCGACATATGATATTTCGCCAAATAAAATCTCTGACTTTCTTTTCCCGTACCTGTTTAAATGCTCCTGCTTCTACCCATTTATTAAAGTAGTCAGTGAGTATAAGTAGAAATTTTACCTGTCCTTTTGCTTGTGGTAGTGGACCCACGATATCCATTCCCCATTTCATAAAAGGCCACGGTGCAATGACCGGATATAACAGTTCCATATGTCTATGCATGTTGTTACCATATCTTTGGCACTTATCACATTTATTCACGAAATTCTTCGCTTCTTCTTCCATTTTAGGCCAATAATAGCCTTCTCTAATCATTGTTCTTACCAGTGATCTTCCTCCTACGTGATTTCCACAATGCCCCTCGTGTATCTCTCTTATTACATATTCCGTTTGAGAAGGCCCGAGGCATCTTGCTAAGGGGGCACCGAATATTTTTCGATAAAGATTGCCTTGCTTTAAACAATATCGAGTAGCCTTTTTTTTGAAGCGCGTGAGCTTTTTTCTTGTCTTCAGGGACAGTACCATACTGCAAAAAAGCGACAATATCGTTTCTCGAATCCTAGGTTAAGTTATTGAAATTTACCTCATTTTTGTCTGGATCGAGTATCGAATGAAACAAATGAATTACAGAAGCATTTTCATTGCTCGCCACGTCTGTCGCAGATGCGAGATTGGTTAGGGCATCTGCTTCGACATTTTCATCTCTTGGTATCTGCGTGACTTTTCAGGTTTGAAATTGTCTAATCAAATCCCATACCTTTTTTAAGTATTACTGCATTCGTGCTTCCCTGGCTGTATAAGTCCTAAGCATTTGGTTAACTACGAGCTGCGAATCACTTTTGATTACAATTTGATTAATGCCAAGTTCTCGTGCCAGTTCTAAACCTGTAATCACAACTTCATACTCTGCCTCATTGTTAGTTATAGAATGACATTTTATGGCTTGACGAATGGTTTCACCCGTAGGTGGCACCAAAACAACTCCTAAACCTGCTCCCTTCATGTTAGATGAGCCATCAGTAAATAAGGTCCAAATTCCCGGATTAGACCCGTTGAACACCTGTAATTATTTTTCTGCTTCTAATTGCATCCCTTGGCTAAAATCAGCCAAATAATCTGCTAACACCTAAGATTTTATCGCGGTTCTGGGATGGTAAGTAACGTCAGATTCACTTAATTCTATAGCCCATTTGGCTAATCTACCTGACAACTCATGCTTGTGTAATATATTGCGTAATGGATAAGCAGTTACTATGGTAACAGGGTGACATTGAAAATAAGGCCTTAGTTTTCTTAATGCCATGATTAGTGCAAGTGCAAGCTTTTCTAATTGAGGATACCACGTCTCCGCATCTAATAATGATTTTCTGACATAATAAATTGGAGATTGTTTACCTTGGTCTTCACGAACTAAGACAACACTCACCGCCACTTCTGAGACAGCAAGATAGATGAGCAATCTTTCTCCAACCTTTGGTTTTGCGAGCAACGACGGATTTGACAGGCATGTCTTCAAATTTTTGAGTGCCTGTTGACATTCCTCAGTTCATTCGAATTGATCTTGCTTTTTAAGAGCTGAAAAGAATTTAAAGCACTTTTCTGATGATTTGGAAATAAATCTCCCCAAGGCTGCAATTCTTCCTATCAACCTCTGCACTTCTTTTTTACTTGTAAGCATGTCAGGGATTTCTTCAATGGCTTTAATCTATGCGGGATTCACTTCAATACCATAGTTAGAAACAAGAAAACCCAAAAACTTACCTGATTCAACACCGAATGCACATTTCTCAGGATTTAGTTTCATATTAAATTTTCGCAAGATCTGAAACGTATCTGACAAGTACGATATATGATCCCCTGAATGTTGAGTTTTAACGAGCATATCGTCTATATAGACCTCCATAGTTTTTCCCAAACGTTCTTGGAACATTTTGATTACCAGTCTTTGATATGTTGCACCAGCATTTTTGAGAACAAAGGCATTACTTTATAACAGTAAGTCCCCCTGTCTGTTATAAATGAAGTTTTTTCTTCATCTATAGGATCCATTTTGATCTGGTTGTATCCTGAATACGCATCTAAAAAGCTTAACAGCTCATGTCCTGCAGTAGCATCAATTAGTTGATCTACATGTGGTAATGGAAAAGAATCTTTAGGACAAGCTTTCTTAAGGTCTGTGTAATCTACACAAACTCGTCATTTACCATTCTTTTTTGGTACCACAACAGTATTGTCTAACCAATTAGGATACTTTACCTCGCGGATAGACCCAATCTTTAGTAATTTTTGGACCTCATCTTGAATCACCTGATTTTTGAAAGTTCCTTGCTTTCTCTTCTTTTGTTTGGCAGGTGGATATGATGGGTCTTCATTTAACTTGTGAGTCATTACCTCCGATGCTATTCCAGTCATATCAGAATGGGACCAAGCAAAACAATCCATGTTAGTTTTCAAAAAATCAATCAACTTACCTTTCATGTCTTGGCTTAGATTGGCCCCTACGTAGACTTTCCTTTCAGGCCATTATGTAAATAATACTACAGCCTCCAGTTCTTCAATCGCTGTTTTGATATTTTAGTTTTCCTCTGGTTCTTGAATGGAATCGAGCCTTGAGTCCACATCTGTTCGCCCTTGTTCAGTAGAGGTTTGTGTTGTAGTATCCTCAACTGGATTCTGTAACTGCTATTTTTCTTCATTTCTCATACTTAAATCTGCTACAGAGTTGATGCTCCTAGATGTCTGTTGATCCCCACGGATTTGACATATTCCCCATGGTGATGGAAATTTAATAACTTGATGTAAGGTTGACGGAACGATATTCATCTCGTGGATCCATGGTCTCTCGAGAATCATATTGTAAGCCATCTCCATCTCTACCACCTGATACTTTTATATTTGACAACTCCTTCTGCGAATGTAGTAAGTATTACATCCCCTTTCGGCACGACGCTGGAATTATCGAATCCAGACAAAGTATGCGCCTTTGGTACTAATTTATCTTCAACTTGCATCTCGTGTAGTAGTCTTAGCAGAATAATGTTCACGGAACTACCTGGATCAAACAAAACTTGTTTCACATTAGTATCATGTACAAGTAGAGATATTACCAGTGAATCGTTATGTGGAGTTAATATGCCATCCGCATATGCATAATCAAACGTAATACTTTCTTTCTATAAGACATGCCGCACTCGCTTCCCTTGGGTAATTGTGACTTTGGAAACTTTATTGGCTGCTGTGTACGTCACACCATTGATTTCTTCACCTCCACTTATAATATTAACGATCCTTTTGGGAGAAGGCGGTTTAGGGGGGTCCTGCCTATTCTTCATGTATGCTTGCTTACCTTTCTCACTGAATAATTCAGTGAGATATACTTGATTCAATAGATGATCAACTTCACCTTGTAGCAACCTACAATCTGCCGTTTTATGACCATGATCGTTGTGAAATTCGCACCGGTGATTAGGATTGCGCCTGTTTGGATTTGATCTCATTTTTTTGGCCACCGCACCTTATCACCCATGCTTCTTAAAACCGCTACAATCTCGGAAGTGCTTACATTAAAATCATAACCACCAAATCTTGCCATCAATTTTCGATAATCATCCCGCGACTTTTGTGTGTTATGATCATTCCCAAACCTTGATGATGAGCCCGACTCTTTATTCCTCAATCTATGATCGTACCATGAATTGTCATGTTCTGATCATGAATCTTTCCCCTCTGGGCCCATATATGATTCGTATCTACTTTTACCGGACCTTTTTTCTATTTCCGTCCGTCTCGAACTCACCCTTTCCTTTTTGATATCGTGAGATAATATCTTCTTCAATCCTTAGCTTCGTGCTATACCTGTTGTAAACGTCATTCCATGTTGTTGCTGGGAATTCACGAAGACTTTCCTTGAGTCGCGTCGTGGCTTCTGAACTTTTTTCATTCAAAGTACTAGTGAAGACTATAACTGCCCAATTATCTAGTACACATAGTAACGTCATTCTTTCACGCTGGAACCTATCCACAAACTCTCTAAGCAACTCTGAGTCCCCTTGTTTGATTTTGAAAATATCCTCCATTCTCTTTTCGACTTTTTGAGCTCCCGAATGTGCTTTGATAAATGAATCTGCAAGCTCAGCAAAAGAATTTATGAAATTTTCAGGTAGAAGAGAAAACCATGTTAATGCTCCCTTAGTGAGTGTTTCACCGAATTTTTTGACCAATACTAATTCAATTTCTTGTTTGGTCAAGTCGTTGCCTTTTACGCCAGTTGTGAATACAGTCACGTGGTCTCGTGGATTAGTTGTTCCATTATATTTTGGAATATTGGGCATTTTAATTTTCTTTAGAATTGGGAGAGGAGCAGCACTTGGCTTTCAAGGTTGTTGTGAATATTTCTCCATATCTATCCCTTTGATTACATGCGGTACTCCAGGTATTTGCTCTATGCGGTCACTTTGCTCCTTGAGCTATTTTCGCAATGTTAATACTAAATTTTGTAAATCAGAATTGACTAAGTTACCTGGTTCTCTATCTCGTGACTCGCGGGGGATTCCACCACTGCCCGAATTAGCAAGCCCGGAACGAGGGTTTTTCAAAGTGTTGTTATTTGGAATTGGTGTTGGTGGTGCAACAGGTAACTGGTTGGCAAAGGCCTCAAGAGCTTTATTGACATGTTGAGCGATTAGCTTTTGCAAAGCTTCATTGATAGCTTCATCTTTTTCAAATTGAGAATTTGCATTTGAGTGAGATCCATCAGGAGTGCCTTCTCGAGACCGCCGAGGCGAGCTTTGTGGAGAAGGGATTAGTGTGCGATCATCTTGTGGATCCCCCTGGAGATTTCCTTGGGTGTTGTCGCTAACATTTGACATGGTTGTTGATGTAACAAAAAAGGATAGGTTAAGAAAGAATAGATTATCAGATTTTTGGTAACGGAACCAATTTGTTTAATCAAAAAGTGGAATTTTAGTCAAAACTTTATTTTAGAAGAACTCGGGTTACTGATAATAATAAAAAAAAGAATGATGTGAATTGATTTTGCTAATAATAAGATGAACAGAAGGAAGCAAAATAAATCAATATATTCCAATAGTGTTTCGTGTCCTTACAAATGACCGTTCTTCTCCTTTTTATAGCCATCTCTAAGATATACATTTTGCCTTTGTCATAATAAGGCCATTATAGACAATTAAAGGCATTAAATGCTACGTTACATAATCATTGTAATTTAATACAGATTCTCTAATATTTTCAGTATTTAATACTTATTACATACTGTATCTGTACTCTCTTGTGCTGTCAGATTCATTCTTCTTAATTTTTGAATTTAAATAGGTACGATCATCGAGTCTTTTGAATATCTGCTCGTACCTCTGCTTATGCCTCTGCTCGTATCTGTTGCAACCCGTGTCTCTTTGCTAATCATCATATTTTGACCAGCCTTCGTATCATGATATGTCATCTTTCATTCACTTCAAACTCAATTTTTTCTAATACACGTAATCTCATCATCTTGAAGGTAATACAGATGTAACTACAATACACTATCGAAGGTTGTGATAGGATGATAAGTTCCTATTTATTCTTAACTAGACATTTCAAATTCGAGCTTTCTCAATGAAGTTGCCTTTAGTAAGTTACACTTTAACATCAAAATATGACTTTGTCGATGTTAATCCGGATTAATCGGGCCTCAAGACAGATTTACGATAGCAACGGGTCAGATGGAACAGCAAATGTATGGTGAAGCTGAATATACATGACCAAGAAAAATAGGATAAATAGGTCTAGATTCATTGGCACCATTTAGATATCAAGTCCATGCTGTAAAAAAGACTGTGACGTGTCCTTTTGAATTCATTCCCTCTTTATCTATTTTCTTCTTTAATCAAGTTACATTTGCACTATACTAATTGGAAAATTCCTTATTAATGAGTTGTCAATTCTTAATAATTACTAGGAGCATGTTACTGATTTATTTATCTTTTCTTGAGCCGAGGTTGTATCGGAAATATTTTCTCTACCTCTTCAAATAGAGTAAGATCTATATACATATTACTCTCTCCACACCTTACTTGTGGAATTATACTAGTATGCTGTTGTTGTTATCATTGTTGTATGTTACTGATTTAGTTTTGGACCCATCCTTCTTTTCTTTTGGTGTATAAAATCTGTATTAGACCCCGATCAAATTTAAATTCATGCCGGAAAATTCCATATATTAAGGGATAAAACACTCCTTGGTAAAATTGACTTTATATCTAAGAATTGAAATTCCCAGACCTATGATTAAGAATGACGGAATTCTTATCACTCCACTACAATACTTGCTGGTCACATGATTTTCTCTTATCATCTTGAGTCAATAGATGCAAAGGTGTTCTTTTAGGTAGAAAACTGAAGTTTAAGTTTGCCAATTTTAATGTTACAAATTTTACTACTTTATAAGTGTACAATAACAACAACCTCGTAAAATTCCACCAAATAGAAAAATAGTAGGGACCACGCGAACACAAGCCCCGTCTGCCATAAATTATGATGTAGGCTCGACCACTTGGACCGACGTTAGACTAGCACCCTTCCCAAGTGCTATGGAAGTCACTAGCCTAGGCCATGCAATTTCTTGATCGCCCATTGACCCGATCGAGGTAAGTACTTACTACTTTAGAAGAGTATGATTAAATTGATTAAACATTTATTCACCTATCTACCAATTAACAAGGTGATTTACATAAATTGATTAAACATTTATTCATGTTAATAGGTAATATTATATTAATAAGATATGATCATCATTAAAGTATGTCAAGTATGAAAGGAACAAGCCAGCACTAATAGAAGGCAAAGTAATTTTTGCTGCTTTCTTCCAAAGTTCAAAAGTAGACATTAGTGCTTATGCCGTTTTTATATATTTTATCCAATACTGTCGTTTTTATATTAAAAACAATTAAATGTACTAAGTTTTTATGTGCGCGAGTTTCGAGAAAGAATATAATTATCTTTAGCATGCAATTTTACATAATATTTCTTCAAAAGATTATTTACATTTCTTGAACTTATGACATCTTTGTCATATAGTAATAAAACATTTACAGTTACGTTAATGTTTCCCTTTATTTAAAGCTATTATTCTATAATATCAATGTTTATAGCTTAGTAATACCAGCAAAAATCTTTTACACAATAGATATGAGTTTGACTAAAATTATTATTTTCGCTCTTGGGAAAATAACATTGTATAGCAGCTTTCAAAATAATAACTAAAAAAAAATATTTTTTTTGTATATATATATATATACACACACATACATACAAATTCTATACACTTTTGTGACTACTGAATATAAATAATTTTTTGTCGGGAGCAGAAAGTGATCTTTGTGTAGAAAAATAAAAAAAAATAAAAAAATCGAAGCAAAATACAGGTTGAAAATTTTATAATTCAATTATTTAAAACGGCAAACCATGCCATCATATATCTTAATTTCTTAGAATTTTTTTTCTTCTTCTTGTCTTTGTAGTGATCCTATAACTCTATAAAGTCAAAGACATCTCATTAATTTCTTTGTGATTGACCGTGCGTGCGTTAACTAGTCAACAAAAGAAGCTTCTAAAGTTAATTAATTCTAATTACGTAAATTAAATAATAGATCAATCTAGGTTGGTTGAGATTAAATAATAATTTTTAAATCCAAAAACTTTTTTGTGATACATGTATCATACATGCACTTTACTTTGCTACCCCATCTTTACACACAATTAGCTACTTAGTCCAAATTCAAAAGGCAAAAAAAAAAAAAAAAAAAAAAAAAAA
>MU674073.1:48827-96589 GCA_026770625.1 Nicotiana glauca | reverse complement strand
AAAAAGGAAAAAAAAAAAAAAAAAAAAAAAAAAAAATTAGTTCAAACGTCTTAGTGGGCGTTTGGACATAAGAAATGTTTTTTTTTTTCCGAAAAAGAGGTACGAAATTATTTTAGTTTGAAAATGGTATTTAATAATTAGAATTCTGTTTGGACATGAATAAAATTTGGAACTGCTTTTGAATTTTGTGAGTGCTTTAAAGTGAAAATTTTGTAAATAATTTTTTGGAGTTTTTCAAATTTCGAAAAATTCTGAAATTCAACTCTAAGTGAAAATTTGATATTTTCATAGCCAAACACTGATTTTGGAAAAAAAAAAATTAAAAAATCCGAAAAAAGGGAAATTTTTTTTATGGCCAAACGGGCCCTTAGTAAAAGTTTATCATTTTAAAACTTGCCAAAAAAAATATTTATAATACTGATGAGTCAAACACAAAAAGTCAAAGTAAACAAAGAATAAACTAGTCCCTAGCGCAAGAAATCTAATTGTCCATTATAAGCTACAAAATATATCTAAACTATTGTTAAGAGTCAAATAAAAATGGTCAACACCAAAGATGAATTAGGACTCTTAATTTGGATTTAAGTTATGTACACACGCATTATCATAACTTTTTACACTACTGAGGATTTATAGCAAAGTAACTATCATTTAAATTAGGTTATCAATTAACACATATCATAGGAATTTATTTATAACTATTTTATAAGTTCTAATGATATAAATATATATTTTTTAGTTTCTCATCCGGTGTTCGGTACTCATATTGGGGCCCGATTAAATTTGAATTTACGGGATGTCCCACATTAACAAAGGCGACTTCATACCCATAGCTCGAATCCGAAACTTCCGGTTAAGGATGAATAAGTACTTACTACTCCACTACAACCTTTGTTGGTGATATAAATTTGTTTTATTTATATCATCAGTGCATCGAAATTTAACCGATCTTGGCAAACTGTGGGAAGTGTTTAAATTGTAGCTCCAAAACCTAATTTCAATTATGACAATTTGTAAATTGTAAAAAAAGAGAGCAGTGGACTTAAAATCAACTTCCATTAGAGATGCTTCCACGGTTAGCAGAACATCATATCAGAGTTGGTCAAATTTGAAAATCCAAGGAGTCCAGTTTATTTCAAAGTTGGTCTTCTTAGAAGACTTTTCTCCAAACAAATCTAAATAGTCGTCTACTCAACTACTTAAATTAAAAGGCGAAATACATAAACGGTCCGTTGAAATTGTCGTCAACGGTCAAACAAATACTTCAAGTGACCCATTTATCATTTAGACACTTCAAGTGACAATTAAGTGTATCAAGTAAACACCCGATTGCAGCAGACTACATGCATGAGTTACAATTGCCAATGACCTGTCAAATGATCCAATTTAAGTGCGACACGTGTAATTTATACTTAAAAAAATACATATAATTAACAAAAAATAGAAAATACATCTAAAGAAGAAAAATACCTTTCCTGTACTTTTATCAAAACCAACGCCTATCCCCCTCCCCACCCCCTCTCTCTCTTTCCCCCCTCCCTTTCATCTTCTTCTCATCTTCTGTGCTCCCAATCCCGTCCCCTCTCCCCTGCCTTTGGCAAATCCACCCAACAAATTATAACTCATACAAATATGATATAATATAGATTAGCCAATAGAGAACTAAGGGATCATTAAGACCTCGCCAGAAAAGCTCATCTTATGCGATCTCTATCGCCGGAAAATTCGTATACAAATATAAAATAATATAGATTAGCCAAATAGAGAACTAAGGCATCATTAAGGCCTCGCCAGAAAAGCTCATCTTATGCGATCTCTATCGCTGAAAAATTCGTTCTCCAAGCAAAATTGAAATAAATGATTCTATTGTAATCTTCAGTCTTCTCTCTCCATTATTTTCTTGATTATGAATTTGGGCTTATATCACTTTTTTTCTCTAATTTATTATTTTTGCTGTAAAATTATCTTTAAAATTGTCCGCCATGAAGATAAAAGAGGGTGGAAAAATTGTGTTCTTATGGTAGATATGAGGGTGACAGGACTGACAAAAAAAATTGTAATTTTCCGCAGCAACAACATTTTTGCTGCTTCTTTCGCTGGATCTGGGACTGAATTTGGGTCGACGGAAATACGCAGAACTCTGAAGGTTACGAGTAATAGAGTTTTGTGGTGAAAGGTAACAGTTTCTGATAGTTTTCGATGCTTAGTTCGAGCTTTAATGACTGATTTTACTCGCCTCTATGGCGGTTTCACGGTGGGGTTGAGGTGGTTTAGTTCAGAAGAAAGGAAGAAGAAAGGTCTATTTGCAGCTGCCTTTTTTTTTCCAGATCAATCAATGCCCAAAAAAATATTTTGATATTATAAAATGATAATATACCGTGGGACCCACTTACAAATTTTAATTCAATTCTAAAAGCAAGAAAGAGAAGTCTGCTGAAAAACTCACGCGCCCAAATGTAACTAAAATACATGTAATTTGCCATGTCAGCTTGAAGTGTCTACGAGATACACTTAATAGTCACTTGAAGTGTTTAAATGGTAAATAGGTCACTTGAAGTATTTGTTTGACCGTTGAGGACAACTTCAAGGGACCATTTATGTATTTCGCCAAATTAAAAATAGCTATTATATATATAATTTATATATAATATATGTATAACCATATATAATATGTATATAATTTATATATATCGGCTAGAAAAATAAAAAGTGCGTGTAGACGGCTATTTGGCCGAAGATTCTCTAATTTCTTAAACCATGTTATTGGGCACCTACTGCCTACTGGCAAAGGCGGAACTATGTTGTAAAGATAAGGGTCATCGGCACCTAGATGGTCTGTCTTCTTAGAAGGCTTTTCCTTAGTAGAAGTAATCTAAATAACCGGTCACCCAGTCATTTAAACCAAAAATAGTTCGCGAATATATAATATATGTATAATTTTTATATAATATGTGTATAATTATATATAATTTGTATATAATCTATGTATATTAACTACTAAAAATTAAAAGTGAATCTAGCCAGTTATTTGTGTGAAGATTTTCCTCTTCTTTTTTGTTTTAACTATGTCATCGAACACTTTTGGCCCGATTATTTCAGGTTCACATTGTATAGTGCTTATTAAAGAAGGAAACACTTGCTATTAAGGATTTTTCATTTTCAGGTTAGAATCCAAGACCTTTAGTTTAAAAATGTAGGGATCTCATCCGGTCATCCATCTCATTACATTCGTAACTTGATGGTAATTAAACAGTTTTTTTTCAATGATTTAATTTCCCCAATAAGCATTTATTAATACTCCTAATCCCTTCACCCCTGTAACTGGTGATTACGATTAGTATTATATTTTCCTTATAATGCATTTTCAGTACTTTACTCTCGTGCTACGATAACAGAGATATCATGACAACCACAACAAAAAACAATAATAATATTTAGTACTTTTTTCTTTGTTCAGCTGAATTTTTCTTCTTGAAAGGGATTTTTGGAGCAACGGTAAAGTTGTTTCTGTATGACCTCACGTGTTTACCTTTGGGGCGCATGGCTTTCCTTAGATTCTGCGTGAATACGAAATGCATTGTATACCGGATAACAGGCGAAATTAAGCAAAAATACGAAGTGTAGGTAATTCTTTATCCACTCTGCCGTTGCCTTAGTTTTATTTGTTGGGGATCACTCTACACACTACTGGTAGCTAGAGAATTTGTTTTTGAGGTGTTTGAGCATTTAAATATTAAAAAATTGCTCGTGTTAGTAGCTGCTATGTTTGAGATTAGTTGTCCTAATCTTTTGTGTAACTATTAAGATCAGTTGTTCCATTATTTGTACGCAGATTAATTAGCCACTACTACCCCATGTTCTTACAACTCTTTGCTCATATATAACTTTTTTTGGGTTATTACTCTTTACATGCATCTATAAAATTGAATAGTTCTTGTGATGAATTTGATGATGGATGAATGTACTTTTGTTTTATAATTGCGCACAAAAAGAGAAAAGTGATATATGTGGTGGAAATATACTTTCAAATAATAGTTGAATGGAGTGAATAAAGCAAGTTGATAAGTTAATTATAGTTAGAAATGTAACCGTAGACTGTAGTTAAAAGTAAGTTAGTTAGTACAGTGTTAGAAGGTAGTTATACTGTAGCTTTATAAATACACAACACACTCATGCACAGATACACGGTTGTATCATTTTGTACTCAATAACAGATTCTGTTTTCTCTCATCCTCTGAGTGTTGCCTTCTCTAACATGTCTTCTTCCTCGAGCTCAGCCTTCAGATCCATGGCAACTAACATGGTATCAGAGCCACCAGAGTAGATCGAAGGCAGTTCTCAAGCTAATCCTTACTCTCGTTACCTCACTTTCACAATTCTGTGGTAAATTATCCAATTGTAGCGTATAGCTGAAAGACTAGGGTTTACTCTTGAGAAGCAGCTGAAAATGGCAATTGGAGAAGAAACGTTAGCTGAAATTTTATTTCCAGCAACTACAACCTCTGGTAATGTCAATTTTTCCACCGGCGAAACCGTATTTCCATCAATTGACCACAATCACCCACTCTTGCTTTAACCAACAAACATTCTAGGTAGTACTCTAATTTCTCTTCAACTTACTGGTACATATAACTATGCGCTATGGAGTAGATGTATGAGGATTGGTTTGTTAGGGAAGAGCAAGTTAGGTTTTGCAGATGGTCGATTTCCTAAGTCTAAGTTTGTAGATGGGAGAAAGTTAATGCTATAGCTCTCTCATGGATAATGAATGAAGTAAGGCTAGGTTTACTTAGTAGTGTTGTATATGCTTCTAATGCTCACAAGGCTTGGGAGAACTTAAAAGAGAGATTCGACAAGGTAATAGAACTAGGGTTCTATATATACATAGAGAGATTCCTCACTCAAGGTACCATGTCTATTGCTGACTACTTCTCCAAATTGAGAGATCTCTGGGATGAATTTGATGTATTAATACCCTGTCTTGGTTGTCCATGTCTTGAGTCTAAAAAATATGCCCAATACTTCGAATATCACATGCTACTTCAGTTTCTAGTCATACTCACAATCAAGGTGACAAATCATGATGATGTCTCCAATCCCTGGTATCAACAAAGCCTGCTCTCTACTGATTGATCAAGAGAGTCAAAGGGGTTTGGCTAATTTCACTCAAACTAGTGAAGGCATAGAAGGAGCTGTACAACAACAATAATATGCCTAGTATTATTCCACGCCATGGGCTTTGGGGAAGGTAGTGTGTATGCAGACCTTGCCTCTGCCTTTTGAGGATAGAGAGGTTGTTTCCAACAGACCCTCAGCTCAGAAAAGCATAAGCACCACATTAAAAATATAGACAAGAAGGGACAACACTAAAAAGTCATATAAAAGCAGAATAAAAATAACAAGATAGTAAGGTGAACATAGAAGGAGCTGTATTCCATAGTAATAAGAACCCAGCAAATGCAGGTGGAAACTTCAAGTATAGAAAAAATCAGGTTCAATGTGAATACTATCAGTATAACGGGCATAAAAAGGAGAATTGTTACAAACTTCATGGCTATCTATCAGATTTCAAAGGAAAGAAAAAGGGGCAGAGTTTTGGAGTGTATGCAAACAGTGTAAGTATTCCAATGTTTCCAAATGCTGCAGAAGCAGTAGCTCAACAAGTCTATTATGGAACTCAACTAGGGATGCATCAAGTCCAGCATGCTTACATGCCTCAGTTTACACAAACTACCCTCAACAATACCCCTGTTGTTCCTTTCTTCACTAAAGACAAGTACCAACAAATTCTTCAAATGCTGTCCAAAAGGAATGAAGAGGGTCCAAAATCATCTACCAAGTTAGCTGCTGCAGGTACTCTGATTACTCTAATGTCCAATTATTTTAACCATAATTGGATTATAGACACAAGAGCCTCAAATCATATGACTTCATAACTTGATGCTCTTACCACTTGTTAAGCAATCCCTGATTTAGAGAGATGCACTGTTCTATTACCTACTGGGAATGTAGTATCTGTATCACATAAAGGAACCTTCTCATTACTTAGAAATAACAATATCTCTAATGTGCTATACGTTCCAGACTTTTGATACAATTTGCTCTCGGTGTCTCAACTCACCAAAGAACTTCAATGTATGGTTGCGCACTTCCCTGACTTCTGCATTTTTCAGGATCTCTACAGTGGTCAGGTGAAGGGGATTAGTAAGGAGGAGCATGGTTTGTACATCCTTCAAGGAGGATCATCATAGTATTCTGCAGCAACACCAGGAAATAAGTGTGCTCATACAGCCAACTTACTTGATTCTGAAGTAGTATGGCATATGAGATTAGGACATGCTCCTATTGATGTAATAAGGAAGTTACATGCTCTTAGTACCTTAAAGACAGGAACCCATCACTATCTTTTATGCCCAGTTGCTAAACAGTCTATATTGCCTTTTCCTTTAAGTACATCAATGTCTCAATCTGCATTTGACTTAGTTCACTGTGATATCCAGGGGCTATATAGAGTTCCCTCTCATAGTGGTAAGAGGTATTTTGTCACAGTAATTGATGACTATACCAGATACACTTGGATTTTTCTGCTCAACTTCAAGTCAGAAGTTATAGTTGTACTAAGAGACTTTCTAACTCAAATAAAGACATGTTTTCAGCTTCAATAAAAGTCTTAAGGAATGATAATGGTAGTGATTTTTTCAGTAATGACTTTAAACAGTTGCTCTCCAGTCTTGGTAACTTTCATCAGAGTACATGTGTCTATACCCCTCAACAAAATAAAATTATTGAGAGGAAACATATAACTATCTTAGATGGCTAGGTCTCTCAGGTTCCAAGCTCACTGCGGTCTACTTCATCAATAGTCTAGCATCTTGAACACTTGGGTACAAATAAACATTTGAGTTGCTTTACTTGCATCCTCCTTCACTACAACACTTAAATGTCTTTGGTTGTCTATGTTATGCAATATGTCCCAGAATTGTTGACAAGTTTTCACCAAGAGCCATCTCTGCTGTCTTCCTGGGCTATTCTTCATCTCAAAAGGGTTATGTTCTGTATGACTTGAACTTTAAGTCTCTATTTGTTAACAAAAATGTTGTTTTTTAGGAAGACAACTTTCCTTTCAGGCATATGTTATCTCCTGGTAGCACTCTCTTTCCTATATTGGATCTGCTCTCACCAATTAGTGCAAATCCCAGATTATCTGCCATAGATTATGATGCTGGTGCTGATATTCCTCTACATGCGGCTGGTATTACATCTGAGGGGGACCCTCCTCTTTCTCCTGTTGCTACTCCTCACCATACACCAGAATATTTTACAAGTCCTACAAATCCTGCAGGTGACCTCTAGATAATACAACACCTGTTGATGCTCATGTTGAGGCTCACCTTGAGTCTACAGAAGCTGTTGATGTTGCAGAACCTATTGCAGCAGTTAACTCACCTGGTGTTGTACCTTCTCATGTCAGAAAATCCTCCAGGCCAGTAAGCCTCCCTTATGGATGCAAGACTATATAGTGCAGTCAAAAGCTACTAAGTGCTCTTATCCTATCTCAACTTATATGAGTTATTCTCACATTACTCCCTCATACAGTCAGATCTTTTCTACTTATTCAGCCTGTTTTGAGCCTCAGTCCTTCAGTGAGACAACCACTAATCCTCAGTGGATAGAAGCTATGAAGCTGGAGATTGCAGCCTTAGAGGAAAACAAACCTGGAGCAACGTTGATCTGCCCCTGAAAAACACCAATATGATGCAGTTTGATCTTCAAAATCAAGTACAAGGCCTTAGGAAAGGTTGAAAGATACAAGGCCAGACTTGTAGCCAAAAGCTACAGTCAAAAGGAAAGGCTGGACTATAGTGAAACCTTCTCCCTTGTAGCCAAAATGGTAACAGTTAGGTCCATTGTAGCTCTTGCTACCTCTCAGCACTGGATGATTTACTAGATGGATGTTCATAATGCCTTCCTTAATGGTGAATTGGTTGAAGAGGTGTATATGCATATTCCATAGAGGTTTGCCAGGCAGGGGGAGACTAAGAAGGTCTGCAAACTCCACAAGTCCTTATATGGTCTTAAAAAAGCACCAAGGCAGTGGAATATGAAGTTAACATATGCACTTTAGCAAATGGGTTTTAAATAGAGTCACTATGATTATTCATTGTTCATCAGAGGAACCAATAGTGACACATTTATCATTCTTGTGTATGTGGATGACCTATTGATCACAGGGAATAATGATAGTTGTGACACCAGAATAGAGTTGCAGAAGAAGTTCAAGATGAAGGATTTAAGGGGATTGAACTTCTTTCTAGGAATTGAGTTTGCTAGATCAAAGAAAGGAGTCCTTATGTGTCAAAGAAAGTATGCAGTGGAGTTGATATTTGAAGTACGCTTGGGTGGAGCAAAGCCTTCAGGTACACCATTAGGGTTGAATAAAAAACTCACATCTGTAGAGTATGACAAATGCATTCAGAATTGCAAACAAGAAGGTGATCAGGAACTCAAGAATGCCAATTGCTACCAGAGACTTATGGGAAGGCTGCTGTATCTCACCATGACAAGACCTGATATTGCCTTTGTAGTTGAGGTATTAAGTCAGTATATGCACTGTCCTAAGGTGTCACACATGGAATCTGCTCTTAGAGTAGTGAGATATCAAAGAAGCACCAGGCTTGGGGTTACTTATGCCTGCAGAAAGTACAGACAACCTGGTTGCCTGTTGTGTCCAAAAGTTCAGCTAAGACTGAGTTCAGAAGTATGGCTTCATGTGCAACAAAAGTACTTGGACGGTAAGGCTGTTCAAGAAACTTGGAATTAGAATTCAACAGCCTATAAGTCTGATGTGTGATAGCAGGGCTGCTATACAAATAACTGCTAATCCTATTTTCCGTTAAAGGACCAAACATATTGACATTGATTGTCATTTTGTAAGGGATAAAATAAGTCAAGGACTATTGAAGATAGAGTATGTACATACTAAAGATCACCTAGCAGATTTACTGACAAAGATCTTGGGGAAGTTTCAACATGATCATTTACTGAACAAGCTATGAGTGAAAAATGTATATCAACCATCAACTTAAGGGGGAGTGTTGATTGGAGTTAATAAAGCAAGCTGATAAATTAACTATAGTTAGAAATGTAACTATAGATTGTAGTTAAAAGTAAGTTAGTTAGTACAATATTAGAAGGTAGATAGTGGGGATTTTGATTACTTATTAGGGCCTTTTAGCTTTTGTTTTAGTCTAAAAGCATTTAATTGTATTCCTAAAACTGATGAAATGTGCAAAATTGCAGGAATATTGGAAGTTGGACTCCCGAGATGAAATCCGACTCAAAAAGGAGTAATCAAAACACAAGGAAACAAAAGAGACAAGAACTTGCAAAGTGCGGACCGTAGAATTCCATCTGCGGCTGCGAACAATGAATAAAAATGCAACAGGATTCCTAGCAAAATGCGGCCCGCAAAGGAATTCTGCGACCGCAATTGAAGAATTGGAAATCAACTTCAGAGAGTGTAAAATTTGCCAAAATCCAAGTCCTTCAAGGGTGCGGACCACACAAGAAATATTCGACAGCAGAAAAAGTGACTAGCGGCCGCAGAAAGAAAGATGCGTACTGCAAATCAACAGATTGTGGCCGCAGTGATAAATCTGCGGACCGCAGAATTATTGCCTCGCGGCTGCAGAATCCCATCTCCTACAAGATGAACACTTCTATCGACTGCACATGGAATTGTGCAGCCGCAGAACCTCCCGAAGAGCATTTTTGTCCGAAATTTCCAGACCTATATAAATAGAAGAGTTTCACAAAATTAGGTCAATTTTTGACATCAACAACTGCAATAGTCGTTTCTCTTTCCTTCTTTTAGTAGTCTTTCATATTTTGGGATATTTTAACATAGATTTTATTATTTTGATTTTGCAATAAGAGTTTAATTAACATCTCTTCTTCTATTTCTTCAATTCCAAGCATGAGTAGCTAGGTTTTTACCAGGGTTGTGACCCAACCCTAGTGTGTAAATCTTATGGGTGTTTAATTTAATGCTTTTTTTACTGTTGGGTGTTTATTATTTAGCCTTGTTTATGCTATAATTTGTGGAATTAATGGTTGCAAATATTAGTTCATGCCTATTTGATATAGTCTCTACTTGAGAAAGAGAGACTTAGTCTAGGAAAACTTGACTAATAAGAAATTGGGTAAATCAAGAGATTGATAATCCTAATTAGGGTTCAACCTAGAGATAGTAATAACTCGACTAGAGCTTTTATCAACCGTTTTGAGCAATACCCATTTGGACTTGAGAAAGCCAAATTCGGCAAAATCACTCTCTGACCGTGAGGTATTGAGTGGGTAATTGAGTGTTGATAGCATAATACATCTCGATCAACAAAACAAGCATTAAGGTTTATATCCGATTAGGCAAAAACCTTGTTGATGGTCATAGCCCTAGGCTATTTACAAAACTTGAAAAACAACAAAAAACAATTTCTTAGTTTCATTTTTTAACTTTACAATCTTAGTTTAAAATAGACATTGAAACAACCCCAATTTGTGGAAGTGTAAATTGAGATAGTTCTAGCTCACGTACTATAATATATACTACTAAATCCCTTATATAGCTCTATGTGGATATCAACCCCGACTCTTGTTAGGTATTACTATTGCAATCGACCATTTCATATCCTTGATTTTAGGTGTGAATTGGACGAGATCAATTTTTTGGCACTGTTGCTGGGGAGCTAAATAAATGATTTTAGCTATATATTTGGTTTTGTGTGTCGATTGTCTTTGGGGGATGTGGACGTAGAGGATGAACAAGTTGAAGAGGTTCCTCTTGAACCTCAAGCAAATAGAAAAGGCCGGGCGCCTCAAGACAACGTCCTAGTTCCACCCCTACCTCCACCAAGAGTGGCTCCATACCGGGTGTTGCCGAATGAATGGTTTGAAAGTACCATAGTCCCACCCCGCATTAGGGCGGGACACTTTCAAATCACTAAAGTAATGCTCACATTGCTAGAGCAACGAGGTTTCTTCATCGGAGCTCCCAGTCAAAATGCATACAAACACTTGAAGGGGTTTGTGGATACTTGTTGGGGGAGTAAACAAACAAACGTCTCCAAGGATACTTTAAGGTTAAGGCTATTTCCCTTCCCTCTACAGGGGAAAGCCTTAGATTTGTTGGAAGATTGCCAAACCATTTCATTCGTACTTAGGATGAGTTGGTGGTGAAATTTATTGCTAAGTTCTTTTCTCTTAGGCATATGGATACTCTTAGAGATGAGATTCTAGCATTCAAACAAGACCCCAATGAGCCATTACATGAGATATGGGAGCGGTATAGAACAATGGTCAAAGAGTGCCCCAATAATGACATGACGGAGAATATGATTCAACAAACTTTCTATCGGGGGATCAATATGACCAATCAGTGCATGGTAAATCAACTTGACGGTAAAAATTGACAACGCCGTATGCAGAAGCTTGTGAGATTTTAGATAAAATGGCGGATACCTCATTGGCATGGCAATCTAGGGCTAATGTTCCTCAAGATGATCCGAATGTGATTCACCTCCATAAAGAATTGTATGACCATGGGCAAGCCATTGCTGAATTGACCACCACAATGAATTAATTCGCAAGGGCTCAACTTCAACAAGTGCAAAGATCTAAGCAAGTCAATGCCATGGAGGGAGTAAGCATGATGGTGACCAAAAGAAGGACCAAGGGTCCACAAGTGCAGAACCGGCTGTAGAATTATGTGCAAGAAGATAGTGGATTTGATTAAGATGAATCTTACAATGAACAAGATGAGAAAGTGCAATAGGTGAACAACTACCAAGGGAATAGAAACAAATCTCAAGGCCCGAATCAACAATAATGGCGACCTCAAGGTAATCAAGATAATTGGAATTCTAACAACTAAGGTAATTGGAGTGGTGGAAATAATCAAGAGAATTGGCATAACAACAACATTCAAAGAAATTGGAGTGGTGGAAATAACCAAGCAACTGGGGGTCGGGTTTTCAAAGACCTCCGATGAATCAACTATCGAGCAACCCGCATTCGTATCCTTCCCATGGTCCAAGTTCTTTCAATAATGAAATGGGGTGTATTGATAATATGTTTAAGCAAATGATGGAGAAGAATGCCGATTCTGATGCCCAACTTGCCTCACACAATATATTAATCTGTAACTTGTAAGTTAAAATGGGGTAAATCTCTCAAGCTATAAATATCATCCTAAGGGGGCACTACCAAGTGACATGGTGGTGAACCCAAAGGGTAGGAACAACACGAGGAATGCCATGGCTGTTACTGTAAGGGGTGAAAAAGGTGGGAATGCACCACCTCAAGCTAAAGGCAACTTGTGGATAAAGGGAAAGTAGTGCAAGAAGAGGAGATCCCGAACAATGTTGAGCAATCCAATAATGAGCTTCATATTAATATTGATGGTAGTGTGGAAAAGACTCGAGAAGAGGTGAACCCGTCTAGGGATCACATTATTGACATGCCAGAACTGGTAGTGCAAAAAGCTAAGGCACCATAGCCTAAGCCTTGACCTCCATACCCTCAAAGACTTGCAAAGCAAAATGGTAAAATCAATTCAACAAGTTTATCCAAATGATGAAGAGTCTCTCAATCAGTGTGCCATTAGTTGAAGCCTTGGAGCAAAAACCTGGTTATGCAAAGTTCATGAAGGATCTTGTGACAAAGAAACGGTCGATGAATTTTGAAACTATAAAAATGACTCATCAAGTAAGTGCAATTGTGCATTCAATGGCTCCCAAGTTGGAGGATCCCGATGCTTTCACGATTCCTTGTACAATTAAAAGTTCCAAGTTTATAAAAGTTCTTTGTGATCTTGGGGAAAGTATAATTTGATGCCCTATTCGGTTTTCAAGACATTAGGAATTGGAAAACCAAGGCCCACGTTTATGAGATTGCAAATGGCTGATCGAACCATGAAGAGACCCTTGGGAGTGATTGAGGATATTTTGGTTCGTGTTGATAAATTCATTCTCCTAGCGGATTTTATCATTCTTGATTGTGAGGTTGATTATGAGGTGCCGATTATTCTTGGTAGACCTTTCCTTGCTATGGGGAAGGCTCTTTGTGATGTTAAAGTAAGAGAACTTATTTTCTGGGTTGGTGATGAAAAGATGGTTTTCATGTGTGTAAGTCCATGAGGCAACCTAATTGCAATGAGGTGTTCTCTTTCATGGACTTGATGATTGATGTGATTAAGGATGGAACATGTGTTATGATAAATATTAGTGATATGTTGGAGGCTTTCTTGCTCAACTTTGATGATGACGAGATGGATGACTTCGTGGAATGTGTGAACTCTTTGCAAGAAATGGGTCGTACACATATGAACTCCACAAATCGTCCTTGAATCTTGAAAAAAGGATAACTCCTCTTACAAAGCCTTCAATCGAAGAGCCTCATATCTTGGAGTTAAAGCCATTACCTCCACATCTTCGATATGAATTTCTTGTCCCTTCTTCTACTTTACAGGTTATTCTTTCTCTTGTTTGACTAATATGCAGTCAGACTCTATATTTGCGGTGCTACAAAAGAGGAAGAAGGCTATTGGATGGACATTGGAGGATATTCAAAGGATAATCCCCGCATTTTGCATGCACAAGATTAACTTGGAGGAAGGTGCCAAACCATCTATTGAACATCAAAGGAGACTAAATGAAGCCATACAAGAGGTTGTCAAAAAGGAGATCATCAAGTGGTTGGATTCCAAGGTTGTCCACCCCATCTATAATAGTTTGTGGACTTATCCGGTTCAATGTGTCCCAAAGAAAGGGGAAAATGACAGTGGTAACTAATGACAAGAATGAGTTGATTCCTACAAAAATGGTGACCGCGTGGAAAGTGTGTATGGACTATCGTAAGCTCAACAAAGTCACAAGGAAGGACCATTTTCCACTTCCCTTCCTAGATTAAATGCTTGATAGATTGGCTGGTCGTGCTTTCTATTGTTTCCTTGATAGGTATTCCGGCTACAACCTGTCACACCCATTTTTTTAAACAAACTTTCGCTAACCCTAGTAAATTAATAAAAATATTTAGTAAAAGCTTGAAAAGTGTTTTTAATTAAAAGTGACAAAAGATAGTGTTCAAAAGGATTAACTTAGTGTCTCCACCTGACATTTGATTTCGGTGTGTCAGGTCACTATTTTTTCTAAAAATAATAATTCTCCTTTCAAAACACTTTGAACTTTAAAACTAAGTCTACACCTGAGATTAGGGTAAGGGGGTTCATTTGACTCGGGGAAAAGGTGTTAGACATTCCCCAAGTCCCATAACTAGTACGGTTGCGTACTTGATCTAGTCGGCTTTTAAAATGTTCGAATTGAGGCAAAAACACACAAAAAAAAATAAACACAAAAGAGGCTCGAGGTCGTCCCCACCTGAAATAAAGAAAAATAAAAATAAAATAAAACAGAAATACTACAAGTTCTATTTTTCGGTCTCCGAATACAAATACTACGGGGCATTCCCCGAAAAAAAAATATATACAAATCTCGCAGGGCATTCCCCGGATGAATTCAACTAAGGGAATGACCCCTCGCCTCGAAAATAATAAAATTATAATGCTTGCCTACCCAAGTGTGGTCGGCCTAAGCATGCTCCTAGCGGATAAAGGAAATAATAAAGGTAAAATTTAAGCTCAAATCTCCTTTCATTTAAATACCCAAATCCCCCGTCCCAACAAACAGTTCCATTTCTTGATTAACCTACGCTTCCAATATTTAAGTGACGATGCAAAATATTACAAAGGGATAACTAGCTTCACAATTTCAATTGAGTAACTCAAACAAACACACACAAGCATTATCACATTTTTATCTAGCAACAAAATCAATAACAAACAATTTCACACTAAACTACTGCAATATCAATTGACAGAAGTAAGATAAGGGCAGACCTTTGAAATTGCCGAAAATATCTTCAGAAAATCGACCAAGACCAACAAACCAAAGCTCACCGGCAAACTCGAACCCGACCTCAACTCATTCACAATCCGTACTCAACACAAAAATTCAAAATGAAACTGAATGAAGAAGCAAAATTCCTTCTTTTTTATATATATTTTTGATGTCTTGAATCTCAATAGCAAGAAACATAATTAATGGAACTGAACAAGTGCTGAGAACAACCATAAACATGAAGCTTGGTTAAAAAAAAATGGAATCTGAGATGTGAATTTCTTTTCAATAGCAGGGTGTAAAGATTTTAGCTACACTGCTTTGAATCAAATATCCGAACAAAAAAATGAATAGCAGAAGAATCTG
This sequence comes from Nicotiana glauca, assembly GCA_026770625.1. Classification (NCBI taxonomy): domain Eukaryota; kingdom Viridiplantae; phylum Streptophyta; class Magnoliopsida; order Solanales; family Solanaceae; genus Nicotiana; species Nicotiana glauca. The sequence goes on along the minus strand of MU674073.1, from coordinate 81,272 downwards.
AGGCGACAAGAAAACATGACTGGAACCCGGGACGCTTGAACTCGAACTCCCACCACCTCAAACGGGACACATTTTTGGAACCAAAAATGAAAGAGAAAGCAACTCCATTTTTACTTCTAATTTTGGCTCGAGAACCGGATTCAAACGAGCCTAGCTTCCTTTCTCTTCACATTTGTCCCGATTTCCTATATGGCTGAGCGTGTATGTGTAATTGTACTTGTGTTTGGCTTCGTTTTCGTTTCTTGTCTGGGTCTGGTTGCTGGTTCGTCTTTGAGTGGGAAAAGGGCTGGCGGCGAAAATTATTCGGGGTTCAGGGCATGGGGTCATTGGCTGGTTGGTGAGGGAGATGGAGGCGGCTGTCTTCTTGGTGTTTACGTGTTTAGGGTTCAGCTAGGGTAGGCAGCTGGTGGTCGTTTTTTTGAAGGCGAAAGTTTAGGTGGTCTTCTAGGTTTCAGGTGTGTTCTAATGTGCGTTCATGAAGAAGAAGATGAGGGTCTGTTCAAGGTTGTTTTTGTGGTAGTGTTTCCATTGAAGAAGAAGCTTAGGTCGTTTAGATTTTTGAAGAAGAAGGCATGGTTGCTGTTTTCTATGTCTTCAGCGTTAGTTCCTCTAGGTCTTTTTTTGAGTTCATGTGTATCAAGGTTGAAGAAGAAAGAGTTCAAGGGTTCATGGGATTGAGCTACTGATTTGGGCTCATGAGGGGATCCGAAATTGGGTTAATTTTGAACAAGAAAGCTCAAAATTTATCAATAAAACTAAAATTCTTTTAAATTAATATAAAATACGTGTAAAACATAAAATCACTCTTAATTGGTTAAAATAAGAATTAAAAATTAAAAGTAAAACTATTTTTTTGGTATTTTCAAATATTATAAAAGTAGATAAACATAAGTTAAAACATAGTAAACTAAAATAGTATTACTACAAGAATATTAATGACCTTAGCTTAAATATAAAATAAGAGAAAGCAAAAATATTTTTTTGTATTCTCGAATTTAAAGTAAAAGAGTCAAAACTAGTTGAAATAGCTATATTAGACCTAAACTGAATATTCAAATACTAAAATATGTAAAATTATAGGGGGTCAAAACTCACATGTCTACAACTACCCCTCTTTGACTGGAAATACGAAGTATTTTCAGACAAAGAATGACTAGACAGATTTTTTGACCTGACCCTTATTTAGGGAGACCAAAAACTAAAAGAAAGGAGACTGTGATCGAGCCCTGGTATCTGAGCTGCCTACATATCCTTGGCTATAAAGGAATCTGGCCACGTGTAATTCAGAGGTAGGAACAATGATGGAGTGTACCGAGATGGAGAGCCGATTGAGGTGCTGTCGTCGAGGTTCCGGTCTGCGGTCCTGTTATTACATCAAAAGCAAAAAATGAAAAAGTCTAACTAATCAACTATGCATTAGAAAATTCCTATCTATAAGTCTTCTGAAGCTTGATCTTGAGTCTTGAATGGTTCTTTATGCAGACTTTAGATTTGAACATTGACGCTCGCCAGCTACAGGTGCATAGTTCATTCTTCTTCAGCTTTTTGGATCAAAACCGGATATGTAGCGCTCGTGACTTCAACCACGTCTTGAGTAATTCACATCTTTTTCTGCTTCTGCATTTTGGATTCACTTTTTTTTTGATTGAGACTACTTTTGTTGGTCATCTTGGACCGACTCGCATTCTTGCCGCGAGCTTCTGCTACTTTTAACTTGAATTGAATTCTCAAATGACTTTCCTCGTTCTCCAGGTGGGTGCCTGCTACTGACTTGAAACTTGAAATGACTCTAAAATAAACTCCGAAATGTCTTCCCTCGTTCTCCAGGTGGGTGCCTACAGCCAAAACAACAAAACAAACAAAATTTTTGGCCCCAGTTTGAACTAGGAAGATTTGTGAATTGTTAGCAAAACTGTAAATCACCTACGCTATTGATACAATGATGAGAGTAAAACTAAAGACCCGGCTAGGATGTGCGTCTCCTGTGAGTAAAATCAATAAACTTTGACTAGCAAATGCCTCTACTAATAATAAAATCTGAATGACCCAAATTAGGAAGTGCGTCTCCTAGGGGTAAAACTTGAATGAACCAAAACTAGAAAGTGCGTCTCCTAGGGGTAAAATTTGAATAACTCAAACTAGGAAGTGCGTCTCCTAGGGGTCAAACTTGAATGAACCAAAACTAGGAAGCGCATCTCCTAGGAATAAAACTTGAATAACTCAAACTAGGAAGTGTGTCTCCTAGGGATGAAATTTAAATAAACCAGAACTAGGAAGTGCATCTCCTAGGAATTAACTTAAAGGACCCAAAACTAGGAAGTGCATCTTCTAGGGGTAAAATCTTAATTTAGGAAGTGCGTCTCCTAAAACAAAAATATAACCTAAAAGACAGACTAGGAAGTGTATCTCCTAGGGGCGAAACTTCAATGACCCAAACTAGGAAGTGTGTCTCCTAGGAATGAACTTAAATGACTCAAACTAGGAAGTGCGTCTCCTAGGGGTGAAACCTAAATTTAGGAAGTGCGTCTCCTAAAACAAAATATAACCCGAAGAACCTAGACTAGGAAGTGCGTCTCCTATGGGGTAAAATTTCAATGACTCAAGCTAGGAAGTGCGTCTCCTAGGAATAAACTTAAATGACCCAAAAATAGGAAGTGTGTCTCCTAGGGTGAAACTTCAATGATTCAAACTAGGAAGTGTGTCTCCTAGGAATGAACATAAATGACCAAAGCTAGGAAGTGCGTCTCCTAGGGTAAAATCTCAATTTAGGAAGTGCGTATCCTAAAACAAAACCTGAAAGACCCAGACTAGGAAGTGCATCTCCTAGGGGTGAAACTTGAATAAACTAAAACTAGGAAGTGCGTCTCCTAGAGGTGAAACTTCAATGACTCAAACTAGGAAGTTTATCTCCTAGGAATGAACTCTCAATTTAGGAAGTGCGTCTCCTAGAGGTATATCCTGAAAGACTCAGACTAGGAAGTGCGTCTCCTAGGGGTGAAATACCAATGACTCAAACTAGGAAGTGCGTCTCCTAGGAATGAACCTCAACTTATGAAATGTATCTCCTAAAAGTATATCCTGAAAAACCCAGAGTAGGAAGTGCGTCTCCGAGGGGTGATGTGTGATCTTCTCAATAGCCTTTGCGCAAGCAAAATTGGGCATTACACCTGAAAAATTCAAGATTTGTTATGAACATAGCCTTCATCCCTGTTTCAGACAAAGAAAAATTGTGAGTTTAGAAGATGGTGGTTAGTTTGTGGCCTTGACCTTGAAGGCGATTTCTTCTACACTTGCCAAGATAACTTTGATTTCAACTTGGAGGACCTTGCATGTTATCGACTACCCATTTTCTTTCAACCCTTATCACAGAAAGCACCTCTACTTCGTTCGATCCCAATGTCCTCTATCTGTTGCATTTTGCTCATGAATTGGCATTTGCTGAACCTTTGCAGTTGTCATGAATCCTAAAGCATGCTGATTGATACCAACTCAGTGCGCATACTGTTCTTTCTTGGCTTATGCCACTTTGATGTGCTAGCCAGACTCTGCTTTGTGAAATTGGAAAGCTGGTAGCAGATTTTGAAGTCATTTCTTTACTTTTTCCGACAAAATAGACTCAAGAATGTACTCAAACAAACAAGAGGAACAAAATAAGGGACAATGGAAAGAGATGATACCTAACAAGCAAATTATGAAGTAGAAACTTATCAGATGTGGATACCAACTCTAATGACCATGACATGCACCTTTGGATTAAGTGGCCTAATCTCTCAAGCAAGTATAATATTCAACTCTTGTTGTACCTCTTCGCTGTAAAACTGGGCTTCAGCGCTTCAATTGTCCTATTTGATCCACATTCCTCAGCTGACTTGTAGTGCCAATGAAGGGTTTTTACCATCAATCCTCTCTCATTTTGCTCTTTTTCTCAACTCAATGTCGCCTTACGGTGCCCATGAGGGTTTTCATCGATAAGACTCTCATTTTATCATTTTCTCTCTTTGTGCTGAGAACAAGGTATTACCTATGTTGCAAAAAGATCATGCTTTCACCACACACTTGATTTGGAATCCTCAAAAATTGGTCAGAAGGTCTTTCTTTGGACCGTAATGTAGGCTTTTGGACAGGGTTGGAAAGAAAGGATGGTATGGAGGCTCAAAATAATTTAAGATGAAAAGGGTTCAAAATTATATCTTTTGGAATCAGGCCTTTTGGCAAAATTAAAACTTCTGCCCCAGTTTCTTGGAGTTTGGGGAATTTTTTTTGGATTTTGCTTTGATGGGATTTCTAAGAAAAACTGCCTCACTCTTGACTTCAGGGATTATGAAATATTTTATTTGGTGACCGAGCCGTAAGGCTGCCTACTTGTGGTGACAAGAATCAGGTCGAACGTAGTTCAAACGCAAAGTTAGACTATTTTGTTTTTTTTCCTTTTCCTTTTTCCTTTTTTTTTGTTTTCTCTTTTTTTTCCCTTCATTTTCTCTTTTCTTTTTTCTTTTCTAGTTCTCAACTCTATTTCTGATTCCAAAAGAGGGATATGGAACAAAACAAATTAAGGCTCAAAAGGGGTAGCAGAATAAAATGCGTTCGTCATACCAAACTATAAAAATGCCAAGTGCAAACAGTTGAAGATAATCAAAGAAATTATACATAGCATCTATATATGGCATCAACACAAATAGAAAGTGCCGACGGCAATACCTTTGTCTCAATGAATGATCTTTACCAATTAGAAGCAGATTTGACCTCACCTTATGTTGAAGTGGAAGAAGGCATTTCAACGCTGACTAATCTACCTCAAACTGCTTGCGAGACATTTTCTTGTTGTATGCTCTTATCAACCTCTTGATTTTCTAGATTAACTGCCTTAGTTTCACCCAATTCAAGCTTCAGGCTATCTCAAAATGCGTGAATCTTTACTTGTTTCCTCAAATTCCTCCTTTTATCATATTCAGAATCATGCCATTACTTCATGATTAGACTAACTTTCAATACCAGGATGAGAATTATGAGTGCATGTCATGTCATTAGAGTTAGTATGAAAGGAACTATAAAAGGAAAACTGACCTAAATAGAAACTGACTAGAATTAACAGAAAATAAGAGATTGCATTAAACAGATGGTGAAAAGGGTTTGAACAAAACAAGAAAAATAGACATGGGTTACTACCCTGGAACAATCCTAGATAACACTAGACGAGTTACTACAATAACATGAACTAGGCAAAAAAGAAGAAGAGTTTGAACCACAAGACAATGTCCGGATTGCAACCCTGAAATAACCCGGACAAACAGAAATGACAACAAAATAAACCACCAAAACTCCTCCTGGCTAGCCAAGAAATGAGTGTCTTTCCAATTACCAAGCTCGACATCTCAGCCACTGGGTTGCACATCAAAATTACTAGGACCTTCACCAATATCAATATCATTAACTTCAGTCAGCAAGTTCCCAAGAGGATTCTCATGCTCCCTGTCACCACGCATCTCCCCCACAAACTGTGCATGATTATGTGCAGGTAAAGGGTTCTGCGTGATATTCTGGGTATCACTGTCCTGGACCACAATTATCCCTTCTCGAATCATTCTTTCTATCTCCCTTTTCAAAAAACGACAATCTTCAATGCTATGCCCTTGGACATTAGAGTGGTACATGCACCGCACAGTAGGATCAAATCCTTTTGCGTATGGGTCTGGAGTATAGCCAAGGAGCGGCTCATTCAGGCCAGATTGTTTCAACTTTTCAAACAAACGTGTGTAGGATTCTCTGATTGGCGTGAAACAATTTCTTTGACTTTGTTCTCCTCTATGCCCATGTTTTCTAGAGTTTTTGGGTGCTCTAAAATGTTGTGAAGGTGAAAGAATATTATGCGGTGCTGGTGATCGCCATAGGAGTGACCTTCTGGTTGAACAAATGACTGGGCGGTGTTAGAAGGATAATACTGAGGTAGATTATATGGAGCCCGATGATAGGTTTGGAGTCGGGGTCGGGGTCGAGGCTGAGTATATTGGTGAGGCGGACCCATTGAGCCATGTCGCAATCCTGATACAGCCATAGCAACATCATGATGTTTCTTCTGACCCGGCAGACTTCCTGTGTCATTATGAATTGCCTGTGTTGTGGCTTTTAAGGAAGAATAGCTCATGATCTTCCTTGACTTCAATCCCTCTTCCACCATTTCTCCCATCTTTACCACATCATTGAAAGGCTTACCAATATCCGAGATCAAATGTCTGAAGTAAGTAGGCTCTATGGCTTAAATAAAGTATTCAACCATCTCATCTTCTTCCATCGGAGGATTGACCCGTGCAGCTTGATCCTTCCATCGGAACCCATATTTTCTAAATCTTTCACTAGCTTCTTTTCTACCTTGGTTAGGGATAGGCGATCCGAGACAATGTCTATGGTGTCCTGTAAATGCCGAGCAAAGGCCTGAGCCAAATCGTCCCATGTGTACCACCTACTGGCGTCCTAGCGTCTTGGCGTGTGTACCATTCTAAAGCTGCCCCACTCAGACACTGGCTAAAGTATGCCATCAGTAATTCGTCTTTTCCCCTAGTGCCTCTCATCTTACTGCAATAGCCTCTCATATGGGATACAGAATCCCCATGTCCTCATACAAGTCAAACTTGGGCATCTTGAACCCGGCAGGCAATTGGACATTAGGGAACAAACAAAAATCCTTATAAGCCACACTCACCTGGCTTCCTAACCCTTGCATATTTATCAATGATTACTATAGGCTCTTTACTTTTTTAAACATATCCTCTTGCTCCGCGTTCTTAGGTGGTTCCTCAATTTCAACATGAGGCTCAAAGTAGCGAGTATAGGAGTAAGGATCTAGGACTTTGAAGGTGTTCCGGGGCATAGTATTGGGTATCTGGAGATGGAAATGCAGTTGTTTTGACTGGTGGATCATGGAAAGTTTAGGAGGAAGTGCCAGGGCAATTGTGGTAAGGGGTGAAACCTGGTGCGTGTTGTGGGGAAAGATCAACGGTACTTGGCATCCGAGTTTGGGACAATGGTGCAACGAAAGCAAGGTTTTCTGCATAGTTGGTAGGGAATGAAGGTGGAGAATGCCCCCTAATCTAAGATTGATACCTTTCTGCCATCTGCTGTTTCAACCTCCGGACCTCCTCTTTCAGTTCCGATTCTGATTCTACAATCTCCCTTGGTGGTTGTACAACCCTAGTGTCTGTTTCTTTGCTAGCCATGGCTACCGTGCTCCTTGAACTTGTGATGTATGGATGAACTGCCAAAGTGCCACAAACTGACCACCCTCTATTATAATAACAATGAAAGTAACAAAGAGGAGCAAAATAAAGCCAACATATTAACGTTAGAGCATTTATCAGATAGAAATATCACATTGTGTGCAATGCCCCCTGGTCACAGTTAACGGTTCTAGAATGGCTTCGAGGGTACGAAGATCATATGGCATCATCCCAGTTTTACTCTTCCTGGCCCATTTCCTTCTTCATTTTCCTTTTTAACACCTCCTGACTTTTCATTTCTTTCCCCATATTTTCTTTCTGATTATCGCTCTTTTCTTTCCTCTAATTTCTCTTATCCCGCAATTTCATCATCTTCTTTTTTCCTTTTTTCTCTTTTTTTTTTCTTCTTTTTCCTTTTTTTTTTTTTTTTTTTTTTGAATTTTTTGGAAAATGATGGAGAATGTAAATTTTTTTTGATTTTTTTTTGAATTTTTGGGAAATAATGGGAAAGTGTAAAATCTTTTTGGATTTTTTATTTTCAATTTTTTTTGTCTTTTCTTGAAAAAGTTGTGAAAGAAAAATATAACTGGGCCCTACTTGCTTCATTTTTCACTCTTCCTTCCCAAACATCGGCCTGCCAAATAACCTTTTACCCTCGAATATGCAACATATATCACATATGGATAATTGAATGTCTTTTTGGGCCACGAGCCCATTTTTGACATAATTAGGATAGGCTTCCTACAAAGGGATATGGTGCCTAGGACCAAGCCCTGCTAGGTCTAAATGACATGATGCAAATAAAAATGACCTAAAGGTTGACCTACATTTGGGGTTCACTAGACAAGGCAATTCGGGGCGACATGCGGTCGATGGCGGCTGCTCTAGCTGTCCGCCCAATCCACACTCCCACGCCACCCCCTTAAAGACACATGTGACTCACAAAAAGGCCGTGACGCTCAAACGTATTCCGGAATACTTTTTTCAGAAAGAAGACCCATGGTTATGCAGATGATGACAGTTTATGAAGCAGTAACACATAAAGGAAAAACTATAAACAAATAAGCAAGTAGCAAATAATAAAACGACATAAATGAAAGAAAAATCAAGCAAAACACATAAAAACCACAACCTAATATCCTAAAAGCCAACAAGATCAAATACTAGCACGAACCTGCAACTCCCCAGTGGAGTCGCCTGAGATGTCACACCCCTTTTTTAAACAAACTTCCACTAACCCTCTTAAATTAATAAAAAGATTTAGTAAAAGCTTGAAAAGGGTTTTTAATTAAAAGTGACAAAAGATAGTGTTCAAAAGTATTAACTCAGAGTCGCCACCAAACGTTTGATTTCGGTGTGTCAAGTCACCATTTTTTCTAAAAATAATAATTATCATTTCAAAACACTTTGAACTCTAAAACTAAGTCTACACCAGAGATTAGGGTAAGGTGGTTCATTTGACTCGGGGAGAAGGTGTTAGGCACTCTTCAAGTCGCGTAACTAGTACGGTTGCGTACTTTATCTAGTCGGCTTGTAAAATGTTTGAATTGAGGCAAAAATACAACCAAAAAAAGAATAAAAATAAACACAAAAGAGGCTCGAGGTCGTCCCCACCTGAAATAAAGAAAAAGAAAAATAAAATAAAATAGAAATACTACAAGTTCTGTTTTTCGGTCTCCGAATACAAATACTACGGGGCATTCCCCGGAAAAAAATATATACAAATCTCGTAGGGCATTCCCCGGATGAATTCAACTAAGGGAATGACCCCACGCCTCGAAACTAATAAAATTTTAAGGCTTGCCCACCCGATTGTGGTCAGTCTAAGCATGCTCCTAGCGGACAAAGGAAAAAATAAAGGCAAAATTTAAGCTCAAATCTCCTTTCATTTAAATACCCAAATCCTCCCTCTCAACAAACAGTTCCATTTCTTGATTAACCTACGTTTCCAGTGTTTAATGTGACGATGCAAAAGATTACAAAGGGATAACTAGCTTCACAATTTCAATCGAGTAACTGAAACAAACAAACACAAGCATTATCACATTTTTATCTAGCAACAGAATCAATTACAAATAATTTCACGCTCAACTACTGCAACATCAATTGATAGAAGTAAGATAAGGGCAGACCTTTGAAATTGCCGAGAATATCTTCAGAAAATTGACCATGACCAACAAACCAAAGCTCACCGACAAACTCGAACCCGACCTCGGCTCATTCACAATCCGTACTCAACACAAAAATTCGAAATGAAAATGAATAAAGAAGTAGAATTCCGTCTCTTTTTATATATATATATTTTTGATGTCTTGAATCTCAATAGCAAGAAACAGAATTAACGGAACTGAACAAGTGCTGAGAACAGCCATAAACATGAAGCTCGACTAAAAAAAAATAGAATCTGAGATGTGAATTTCTTTTCAATAGCAGGGTGTAAAGATTTTGGCTACACTGCTTCTAATCAAATATCCGAACAAAAAAATGAACAACACAAGAATCTGAGGCGACAAGAAAACATGACTAGAACCGGAGAGGCTTGAACTCGAACTTCCACCACCTCAAACGGGGCCCATTTTTGGAACCAAAAATCGAAGAGAAAGCAACTCTTTTTTTACTTTTGATTTTGGCACGAGACCCGGATTCAAACGAGCCTAGCTTCCTTTCTCTTCACATCTGTCCCGATTTCCTCTATGGCTGAGTGTGTGTGTGTGTCCTTGTACTTGTGTTTGGCTTCAGTCTTTTTTCTTGTCTAGGTCTAGTTGTTGGTTTGTCTTTGAGTGGGAAAGGGGTTGGCGGCGGCAATTATTTGGGGTTCAGGGCGTGGGTTCGTTAGCTAGTTGGTGTGGGAGATGGAGGCAACTGTCTTCTTGGTGTTTACATGTTTAGGGTTGAGCTAGGGTGGGCAGCTGGTGGTCGTTTTTTTGAAGGCAAAAGTTTAGGTCGTCTTCTAGGTTTCAGGGGTGTTCTAATGTGCGTTCATGAAGAAGCAGATGAGGGTATGTTCAAGGTTGTTTTTGTGGTAGTGTTTCCATTAAAGAAGAAGCTTAGTTCGTTTAGATTTTTGAAGAAGAAGGCATGGCTGCTATTTTTTATGTCTTCATCGTTAGTTCATCTTGGTATTTTTTTTGAGTTCATGTGTATTAAGGTTGAAGAAGAAAGAGTTCAAGGGTTCATGGGATTGGGCTACTGATTTGGGCTCATGAGGGGATCCGAAATTGGGCTTAATTTTGAACAAGAAAGCTGAAAATTTATTACTAAATCTAAAATTCTTCCAAATTAATATAAAATACTTGTAAAACATAAAATCACTCCTAATTTGTTAAAATAAGAATTAAAAATTAAAATTGAAATAATTTTTTCTTTTGGTATTTTCAAATATTATAAAAGTAGATAAACATAAGTTAAAACATGGTAAACTAAAATAGTACTACTACAAGAATATTAATAACCTTAGCTTAAATATAAAATAAGATAAAGCAAAACTATTTTTTTGTATTTTTGAATTTAAAGTAAAAGAGTCAAAACTAGTTGAAATAGCTATATTAGACCTAAAATGAATATTTAAATACTAAAATATATTAAATTTTGGGGAGGGTCGAAAATCACATATCTACACAACCCAATTCTTCTTGCTCCGGAGGATCAAGATAAAACTACCTTTACATTTCCTTATGGTGCTTTCGCCTTCAAGCAGCTGCCATTTGGGTTGTGCAATGCACCGGCAACTTTTCAAAGGCATATGATGGATATCTTCACGGACATGGTGGAGGATTACCTTGAAGTCTTCATGGACAACTTTTCGGTGGTTGCGAATTTTGTTGATGATTGTCTCGCAAACTTGGATAAAGTGTTGGCAACATGTGAAGAAACAAGTTTGGTGCTAAATTGGGAGAAACATCATTTCATGACTGAGGAAGGCATTGTCCTTGGCCACAACATCTTAAAGAATAGCATTGAATTCGACAAGGCAAAGATTGAGGTGATTTCTAAACATTCACCTCCAACTTCGGTGCAGGGCGTGCGGAGTTTCTTAGGCCACACGAGGTTTTACCGATGTTTCACCAAGAATTTCTATAAAGTGGTGAACCCATTGTGAAAGCTTTTGGAGAAAGATGATAAGTTCCACTTCAATGATGATTGCATGAGAGCCTTTGAATTGTTAAAGTTCAACCTGACTACTACTCCCATTATCACCGCTCCAAATTGGAGTGTTCCTTTTGAGCTCATGTTCGATGTAAGTGATGTAGCGGTGGGGGCTGTTTTGGGACAACACATCAACAAGATTTTTTTATCCGGTCTACTATGATAGTAAGACCATGAATAGTGCCCAATTCAACTATATCTTTACGGAGAAAGAGCTCCTTGCCATTTTATTTGTTATTGAGAAGTTCCACCCGTACTTGATGGGTGCAAAAGTGATTGTCCACACGGATCATGCGGTACTTCGTTATCTTATGAGCAAGAAAGATTCCAAAGCCCGATTGATGAAATGGGTGCTTTTGTTGCAAGAGTTTGATATTAACATCCAAGATTGAAAAGGAAGTAAAAACCAAGTGGCGGACTACTTCTCTCATTTGGAAGAGGAGAGGAGACCGCATGATGGACTTGAAATCAATGACTCCTTCCCCGATGAGCAACTCTTGGCTATTTCAATGAAAGAGGTGCCATGGTTCGCAGATCTAGCAAATTTTCTTGTGAGTGGTATCATCCCGGATGAGTTCTCTTCAAACCAAAGGAAGAAGCTCAAACGGGATTGTCAAGTCTATTATTGGGATAAATCACACTTTTTATGGATTTATACGAATAGGGTAATTAGAAGATGTATACTGGGGGAGGAGCAATGTAAAGTTCTTGGGGATTATCATTCTTACCCATATGGTAGTCACTATGGTAGAGCGAGAATTGCGGCCAAAATGCTAAGATGTGGTTTCTATTGGCCCACTCTTTACAAGGATGCAAGTGATCTAGTGAAACAATATGATGAATGTCAAAGGGCCAGTGGAATCTCAAAGAAAAATTAAATGCCCCTCACCACCATTTTGGAGATTGATATTTTCGATGTGTGGGGTGTTGACTTCACAAGTCTTTTTGTGAGTCCTTGTGGAAACACCTACATCTTGGTCATGGTTGATTATGTGTCCAAATGGGTTGAGGCTGCTGCTTTACCCAACAATGAGGCGAGAAGTGTGGTGGCAGTCTTGAAGAATAATATTTTCACAAGGTTTGGTACTCCGTGGGCTATCATAAGTGATGGGGGAGGGGGGGGTCACATTTTTGCAACATAGCCTTCGACACCTTACTTACCAAGTATGGTGTCACTCATAAAGTCACGACTCCCTACCATCTGTGGATACCCAATTTTTTCCTATGTATTTTATATACTCAAAATATTCTCAAAATAGTATGTATGCATACATAAGCATGCCAAGAGTTTTGGTATTTTTTCCTAATTTTCTAAGATTCGTAAACTCGATTTATTGTCTATTTTAGCAGTATAAAATCCCGTAATTATTCTTAAAACTACCATTTTTGTGAATAATTTATTTCCATCCTTATATTTACACCAAAATATAATTAAGGTAATTTTTTGCATATTTTTACGGATTTATTTGGCATTTTTAAAACCAAATTGCATGTAATTGCAGTTATAGCCTATTTTACAATTAACAACATTCCACAATTATAAGATCATTTCCAGTATCTTTTTTAGATTAATATTTATACATTATTAATTACTTAAGTACTTTTAATTGGTTTTTAAAAGAATTCTCACTATTTTTATAAAATAAAAAGGAAAAAATAGCCATTTAAGTTCTAGCCAGATTTTATTTCAATTGTAGCCACATTGGACCTCCTAAATTAGCCTAATTTTAGACCCAATTAACTAAAACCAACAGCCCATTTGAACCGACCCGCCTGAATCACTTTTAATCCAGACCGTTGATGATTTTAATCAACAGTCCGGATTATCCCTTTCCTTTTTTAATTTCATTGCCCAACCCTAATTACCCCATTTCCTTTTGTTGGCCGCCTTTAGATTCTCTAATCTCTCAATTCTCTCTCAACTCCACCCCAAACCCTAGCCGCCTTCAACTGTCTCCATCTTAAACTTACCGGAGTCCATGGCTTCTCAGGCCATGGACAACCTATACTCACCTCCTCCGGCTCTTGCATGCTTGTCACTCGAAGGTTTGAAGCCAGACCTCAAAGGTCTTCACTCAGACCTTCACAGATTCGAAGATTCCGACCGTCTCCAGCCTCGCTCCGGCATGTCATGGTCGTTCGAGCCTGAGTCTAACTTCTCCGGCTTAGATCCATGAGTTTTTCAGGCCTTTCTCACTTCTAGGTTTCTTCTTAAACCTTGACCTTTCGAGGTTCTTCTGATTTCTCTAACATCTGTCCTAGATCTGTATTTATCTTAAGGTCTGAAACGTTTTCTCAAAATTTTCTTTCAAAACTTGCTTTTAAACCTTTTCATCTTCCCCGATTTAGGGTTTCTTTGATTTTTTTTAACATGCTCTACTGTGATTCTTATATGTTTCTTCTATGATCCTTATGTGTTTCTTCTACCTTGTTCTTACGAGTTCTTCTACTGTATTTTGCATGATTGATCTTTTATTATGTTATTCATGAGTTTCTTCTACTGGGAAGTACGTGTTCCTTTATGATTTTTGCACTTATTTCATTGTTATTTCTGCCTGATTTACTTGCTTTCGTCTTTACACTTTATTGGTAGTAAAAGCCCTATAATTTTGGGTTCATCCGAGTTTTTAAGGCTATTTGTTACGTGATTTGTTTGTTTCTCATCTCTGAACTTGCTTGGTTTCAAAGCCCTAGTCTCTTCGAACCTATTTGAGTTCCTGAAGTTGTTTCCTCTACTGAGTCTCAAAATCTTTGTGTTAACATTGTTTCTTCATACGATTCTGACCTCTTGCTAAAGGACTTTTTTTACTTGATCTTTTGCACGCTATTTGATATTCCTTCTTCAATAAGATGACTACCATGTTCCTATAGATCTCTACTCACTGATTTTTGATTGCATGACGCTCTTCTTTGTCTTGAATCTAGCCTCGCATGCTTAATGTTTATGCACTCTTTATATGTTAAATTTCCCTCTCAAAATAACCTTTAATTGTGGATTGATTTCAAATCTCTTTATGTAATTCTGATTGCACTCTTGTAATTGATTCTTTCCTTATTGTATTGATTTCCTGTGTGTCTTGGACTTGTTGAAAATACTTTCCTTTGAACTTTCAACCGTACCTTTCTACTTAAGTTGATTTGATCCCAATACCTTAATTACACTAGTATGGGATTCTTACAGATATTTTCTTAATTAAGGTCTAATGAACCTAACCTCTATTACCTATTGTGTAGTCGTACTGTGTTGAAAATATTTTCCTTATTTGATATGTTCAGCCCAGACGTGATTTCTTTCCTTATTTAACACTTGCATGCTACCATTTGATTTAATTCCTTAATTAAAGGAAATCTTTGATACTAATTTGATTTTTTATGGACACATATTCCTTAATTATGTCTGAATTACAGCCCTTACCTTATTTTTTGCCTGTTTCTCACACTATAAATACCTACTTTTTCATTGACACAAACACCACCAACACTCGAGTCTTTTCTGAACTCACACTCACACACAAAGTATTCTCTCTTGCTGCTTGTACTGTGGCTTCTTTGCAAGACTTCTGCTCTCTTTTGCTTGTCTCTTTCTGAAACTGGTATGTCTTTCATTTAAACTTTTGCCTCATCCCTATGTGTTTATTCTGTAGTTTCATTTTTTTTTGTTTGGTTTGCTATTCATGTTCTGTAACTTATGCTAAGTATTTTTTCTTTCTTTGCTTCTGTTCCCATATGAATCCCTACCCCTAATCCCTTCTATGTGCTGAGTTAAAACCTTGGCCTGAAAGTATCCTAATTACTGCCCAGGCCATGGCTTGACCTTCAATAGGTCCTGACTCTCCAATGTTTGGCTAGTAGGCTGGTCAGGGGTGTGCCAGCATTCTATGTTGCTGGGCATGACCACCAGCCTGCCTTGGCATCCCTTATTCCCTCTCATTTCACTTACACTTACTCTTAGTCCTTAAGTCCTGCCCCCTCTTGTAAGCCTTGCTTTGGGAACCTTGAGTTCCCTCCAAACTTGGACATTTGTGGGCTGGCACTTTCACACTGCACCTTAATCTATTATGCAATAACATTTGGGGTGTAAGCACTATCTGGAACTCTTGAAGTTCCTTGGAACTTTCCCATATCCCAAATAAGAGAAAGGCTTCGAAAATCGATCCCGGAAGTTGGTTTATCTCATGTTGTTAGATATCGAGTCTGAATTAGGTTCTTTGGATGCAACTTAAATTTCTGATGTAATTTTATTTTTCTGCCGGATTCATTTGGTCTGTAATAATTTGTAATAACTTAAGGGGTTTAGTGAAGAAAGGGGAGGGTAACCATGTATGCAAAAAGGGGTCGATAACCTGTCTATAGGATTTCTAATTTCAGCTTGTTCTCATATAGATACCATGTCTATAGGATTTCTTTAATTTCAGCATGTTCTCATATACATGTATATAGGATTTCTAATTTCAGCATGTTCTCATATAAATACCATGTCTATAGGATTTCTAATTTCAGCATGTTCACATGTAGATGCCATGTCCATAAGATTTCTTCAATTTCAGCATGTTCTCATATAGATACCATGTCTATAGGATTTCTAATTTCAGCATGTTCTCATATAGATACCATGTCTATAGGATTTCTGCATGTAGAAAATATGCCAATAGGTCCTTTCTGATTCTTGCATATCCATTCCTCATTAGGCAAACATGTTTATAGGTCTTAATAACCAAATGCAATCAGATGTCGCGCTCGTAATAAAATGCAACACCTAGATATCATGTTGTAGGTTTTCTGCATTTTCTTCCATGTCTATAAAAGTGTTTAAAATTAACAACGCTAGAAAACATGCCTATAGGAACTGTCAATCAATTCCGAATTACCCCACTCGTTTTAAGGTAATATGTCAGTAATAACGCGTTATCAATTGAAGAACTTGTATTATTCTGTTAAAACTAGCAACTCTTCTGTAACCCGTTTACTTATTTTCTAAAACCAGCAGATATCATGTCTATAAGTTTCACCTAGGCAAGCATTAGGGTAAAAGCTGTAACTGCATCAGTCTTCAATAATTGTTGCCAGGCGGACCTAATGCGGATTTCTTGTCTAAAAATATGGGTTGAACCAGTCCGCTTAACGTTTAAGTTTAATTCAGACCTAATCAGTATATGTAAGGAATGCTAAACTACACTTTCGTGATTCTGAGAAGGCTTATTTGAGCCTTTAATTGTTATGTGTACCCCATAACTGTCCTATGTGTTTTGTTTGACGCATTAGAATTTTTACCTTTCTAAACTCTTGAAAAAGCCCAAAAATTCCTTCCCTTAATAGGATTAGAAGTCCCAAATGCCTCCGGGATTGATAGGATTGGGACGGGTAATAGAATGCTATAGGTAACGATACCATTTCGTGTAGATATGGATATGATGACCACGCGATAACACCACGTGTATAAACGGTTACCGGGTGTTGTGTGGGGTGATCCATATTATGTATAAACCTAGGACCCCTTCCCTTATTTATCCATTTTATTTTTGCCAAACTTCAGTTTTTAAACTACTTTTAACTCGCAGCAACTATGTAAAGATTTCTCTTTTTACTCTTTTATTCAAGATTTTAAAACTGCTCCCTCTATCAAAATTCAGTTTCTTTAATTTCCTTAATCCCTTGCAACCATTATATGAAAATCCCTCTTTGTGTTTGTAATTCTTGCTTGTCTACTTGTTGTTTGCATTTAAAGTCACAATTGTAGCATGGTCGGGAACCACACTAGTGGATCTTGAGGGGTGCCTAACACCTTCCCCTCGAGATAATTTCTAGCCCTTACCCGAACTCTGGTTTTCAAATTCAAAACCCTTAGTGTCCAATGCACTTAATCATTTGGTGGCAACTCTTCAACCTCCAAAAACCCAATTCCCAAACGAGAATAGAGTTGTCATCCCAAATGTCGTAAACCCGATCTCGCTTTAGAGAAAAAGGTGGCGTCGATAGCATGGCGACTCTGCTGGGGATGTCTTTAGGCTTCGATCACTGCATGTTATATGTGACTTTACTGTTTTCTTTATCGCTTTGTTTAATGCCTTTATTCGAAACTGACTTGTCTTTTTGTTTCTTTTTTTTTTCTTTAACTCTTTCATTTATTGTTTTCCTTCAATACCGTTGTAATTTTGAGCAATTATTGTAATCATTATGAACGTGAAAATATGTGGCAATTTGTTTCCTTCTTGTAATTGCATTTTTCAACATCATATTCTACTCGTGCCAAACAAATACCATAGCAACGGTTGATGAGTGGTTGCGCTCTTCCAATATTATTACCCCCTAAATTTTGGCAAAGGCGTATTTGTGGTAAAACTAGTTGATAAGCGGTGCAGTCGATGGTTCTGTGCCTTTCCCTCTTGAGTTGTCCACTCAAGGGTACCGGTCTAGCACCCCATAGAAACCTTATTCTGTTTAACTATTCCTGCATCACTGTCAAACCTAGTCGGGTCAGTTATGCTGTCCGCATAATAACTCTTTAAGATAGCCTTATCCAAAGTCCACTGGGTTCCCCTGGAACCCAAACGGACAACACCATACTCTGTGCATTTATTTGGAGGACTAAATGCTGTTTATGCCAATTATTGATTTAAATAGTCGAGTCCAGCGGGGGTGAGGGACTAACGCTTTGTTTTGCAGGAAATGAGGCACGAAATCCCCAGATTTGGCATGGTAACCAATATTCACCCAAGGTTGCTAAGATAGTGGGAGGACGTTCATTCCAGTGACCGGACTCTTGTCCGCAAATATTTGGGAAACTTACCCTCTCTTTTGGAAATTCGACAGGACAACAAAATTATAGAGGCTGCGACCTTATGTTGGGACAGTGATAGATCAGTATTTCAATTTGGGGACCTTGAAATGACACCATTGCTCGAGAAAATAGGTGGGTTAGCCGGTATTCCTTGGAGACTCCAGGTTTACTCATGCCAGAAAATCACAAGGGTAAGGGTTTCTTCAAAATGATGGGGTTGAAGAAAAATTTAGACTTGACTTGTTTGAAGGATTCCTATGTTCCTTTAGACTACCTGTACGAGAGGTATGGTCATAGCAAGTCCTACCACACCTATCCAGATGAATTCACCCTCACATCATTGGGGCATATCCACAGGAGAGTTTTCGTCTTCATGTTCTGCTTCCTGGGAATGATAGTGTTTCCCATGAAGAAGGCTAGGATCCATACCAGACTAGCCGTGGTCGCCAAGACACTAATGGAGGGGATTGAAGGGCAACATTTCAGCATAGTGCCCATGATTGTTGTGGAGATCTACCGAGCTTTGGAAAATTGTCGACGAGGGGCCAGTCATTTTGAGGGTTGCAACTTATTACTCCAACTCTGGCTTATAGAACATCTCCAAAAGGGTCGATACCGTCAAGAGCTTCCGCGAAGGATGTGGAATGATCATATAGTCTTTCACCATCCTAATAGAATGAACTATATGCCTGAAATATTTGCTCGGCCGGGGGATGCTCGAGGATGGGTAGAGTTGTTTGAAAGCTTGAAAGAAGACAAGGTGCAGTGGATGTTCGAATGGTTCCCCACTGGAGAGTTCATCATACTCTCTCGGGACGCTCCATTTCTTATACTCATTGGTCTGAGGGGGACTTATCCCTATGTCCCTCTCCGAGTCATGAGGCAGGCAGGGAGAAAGAAAAGTCGTACCAAAGGTTGAAAAGATGAGTCATTTCAGGACTAACTTCCAAGACGACGATTGCCCATACAAATGTCAAGATCAATACATGTGGAACAGTAAGATCATTCTGGAAAAGGATTCCATAGAGCCTGACAGATATCATGCCGGCAACACCTTATACTATCCAGGTTGGCTAGAAGAAGATCATGCTGGGTTAGGACAGCCCGGGTCTGCTCGAGGTCACAGGGTCATTGACGAAAGGGCTGAGTACAGGTTAAGTACCATCAGTTGCGCAAAAGAATCAGGGAGTGCGAGAGTGAGAATCAGGAGATTCAAGAGGCTAATCGAAAGTTGATCAAGGAATGGAAGGATATAGCTGTCAGAGCCTACAAGAGCCTAGGGCATTTGGAGCGAGGGTTTGTAGAGCTGGAAGGGAAGTTCATCCGGAGGATCGAGAATTGCCAAAACACCGAGGGAAATGATGGAGGACATTTGGCTAGGGCTTATCTACTGCTGGGATTGCGTGAGCTGGTGACATTGTTCGATAGAGCCAAAGATGTCGAATCTGGGGAAGGTCCTTCTGGGACCAAATAATTAGGAGTTTCTTTTCTTTTTTTTTTTTTGCTTTGAAATGTAATAAGGCCAATGGCCATTAGTGATATTTTACTTTATGCAATTTTAGTGTCATTTTGGGATTCGTCTTATTTTTATCAATAAAATGAGGCATTTAGCATTATAAGTTCTCCAAATCAACTTGTCGCTAGGCCTACCTCGGGCACAACGAGGAGCCCAATTTAGGACACGATTTATATTCTTGTACTATGTGTTTAATATTGCAATATTTTTCTCAGAATCCGCACTAACTTGCTACCTTTTTTGTTTTCACTTTTATTTTTTTTATTCCCCTCCCCAAAAGGTTAGTTCGTGCATTCTGGCAGCGTCATCCTACTCTACAAGATCTAAGGGCCCTCCATCTCCTCCTCCTCCTCCAAGTCCTATCAAAAGCAAGAACAAAGAGAAAATGGAGAACGTGAACAGCATCAGAAAGGACGACTCAGCTGAAAGGGTAGAGGTTCCTCAGGGTGTTCAGATATCCAAAGAAAGTGTCGTTCAGCTCGAACAAAAGTTAATGAAATTTCAAGAAGAATTAGACCAAGTTCGGAACTTGGTAAGTCTTTCATTCTCCCTCATGACTCCAGACATCAACTTTCCCAAAGCTCAACACCCTATACCTCCACAAAATACCCCGAAGCCGTAGAAATAACCCGCCACTCATCAGAATTGCAACACATGTCACAACAACGCTCCATTCCTCATCCCTGAACCATTAAATGATCATCCCCACCATACTCCCATATATGTGGAAACCAAGACACAATACACTCAACCCATTACAAACACACCAGAATCTGATGACAAAGATTCTCTCATCAAGAACCTGGCTGCCGAGATCAAGAAGTTGACTAGCCGAGTCTAGGGCATTGAAGGAAGCAAAGGTATTGAAGTGCTGAATTATGAGGATCTTTGCATTCAGCCAGACATTGAACTTTCCGAGGGGTACAAACCTCCCAAGTTCGAAATGTTTGATGGCTCGGGGGATCCTAGAGTCTATCTGAGGACATATTGTGATAAATTGGTCGGCGTAGGAAGAGATGAGAAGATCCGCATGAAACTCTTCATGAGAAGTTTGAAAGGCGCGGAACTTTTTGGATTGAATAATGCTTTAAAAATTCAAGAATTAGCTTCCAGAAAAATGCAAGAAATGCGGTCCAGAATGCGGCCGAAAATCCGGTATGCGGACCGCATATCTGCCGCGGAGTTAGTCAGAATGTTGGTTAAAATTGAAGTCAGCTATGCGGTCGAAAATGCGGTCGCATAATCGAAATGCGGACCGCATGGTCATCGCATATTTTCCTTTGAATTTTGTGAGGGTCAGTTCTACGATGCACTTTGCGACTGCAGAACGTGAATGCAGACCGCATTCCTGCCACAGACTCAGTCAGAGTGTCCTGTTTCTGGGGAAGATTTTGCGGTCCATTATGCGGACCGCATGTTTACTCTGCGATCGCATATTTGACTCGGGGCTCTAATTTTTTAATTTTTAACCCGACCTCCCTATCGATATATCCAGTGTTATAGCTCATTTTAAGCATTCTTATGAGCATTTATAGAGGGAGAGAGAGGGTTTTTAGAGAGGGAAAGTCTACCCATCAAATTAATCCATAAGATATGGCTAAATCCTTGAAGAAAATCAAGTGAAGACCCCTAGACCTTCATCTCAAGAGGTAAGACTTCATCACCCCAACTATTATTTTTTTTTCTCAGATATAAGGGGTCACTAGTGAGGTGATTCATGGGTATAAGAATGGATTCCTTACATGTATATCACACCTTAGAATAGTGGGAGGTGGTGAATTAAAGAGGGGTACAAAATGATATAAATTGCTCTCAAAAAGGGGCCTAAGATCACATTGCACCTCTAGGGTTTGTCAATATGCTTGAACAAAGCTAGAGTCTCAATCTCATCTCTAATTCTCGATTTAATTTGTAATTCTTACTCAATAGATTGAAGTGCTAAGAGTTCTGGAAATTTGTAATAGAATAAGGAAAGCTTTATTGAGGTATGTATGGCTAAAACCCCCTTTTTATTAGAAATTGAGCTCTGTTGTCATTTACGAAAGTATGGTAAGAGTTGAATTGGTTAGTGTATTGATTGTTATTACGCATTAATTGATTTTCATATATCTATACATATTCGTGAAGGATGTGCCTCAATATGAATAATGTACCAATCTTGATAATTAGAGAATGATGAAAAAGTACAGTTATGTGTTGAAATACTTTTGCTATAAGCCAACATCGAAACAAAGAATTATTCATGCTAGCTATATGCTCACTTACCTATGATTGCAACTTGAATTATCTTTGATATATGTGTCTATGATCACAACTTGTAAAACGAATATTGAAAAGGGAAAATGATGTGATGATGGTGGCCATGAGTGCCCAGGAATTGTTATGATATGTGTGGAATAAAGATTTGGAGGTGTTGACTAATGAGAATGGAGTAATGCCTAGGCAAGGCGACCTAGCCGATCGGGTCGTGATCGGACACCGTGCCGCATACATGGTGGTAATATGCTGATATTGAATTTCGGATAAGGGAAATGAAATATTGATTGAGAGTAATGCCTCCAATGAGATAACCTAGACGGTCGGGTCATGATCGGACTCCGCTCGAGATGGCGGTGGTATTGAGAACAGTGGTGAACATGTGACAGAAATGCCCTAATATATGTTTTGGAAATTGTATGAAAGATTATACGAATTGTATCCTTGATTTACCCATGTTATTTACTTGTACCTGTTTGATAGTTCTTTCTAGTAAAATAGTGTTTAGTTATACATACCAGTACAATTCAAATGTATTGACGTCCCTTTTGCCGGGGGCACTACATCGTGTTATGATTGTAGGTGGTTCTATAGCAGGCACTCCAGTCCACCGGCAGTAGCACCTCCTCCACTTTCCATCAGCTGTGTTGGTGAGCCCCTTTCCCCTCGGGGCCCTACGTGGCTTATGCCGCTGTTCTTCCTGGAGTCTTATTTTTTTGTATTTGTGTAAGGTATAGCCAGAGCCTTGTTGCCGGCATTTCTATATTATTCTTCAGTTATATTTAGAGGCTCCGTAGACAGGTTGTGGGTTGTGTTGGGTATTGGAATTAAGATCGGAGTATTGATATTTTGCAACGATTTATAGAACTTGTAATATTTTGATATTTATGATTTAAGATGCTAATGGAAATGAAATGAAAGTGTTAATAAAATACTTACAAAGTATTTTTAATAGAGTCCATCTCTTATTTAACTATGAGTTGGGTTGGGTAGTATGTATGAAACCTGCTAGGCTTGCTCAGTCGGGTTTACTCGATTGAGCGCTGGTCGTGCTCCTCGAATTTTGGGGCATGACATCCAGATCCAGCCCTCTGGGGATGCTAAAGTAAACATGTTTGTGCCTCTCGAGTTTGAAACACCGTCATCCAAAGGGATTGCAGAGCCGATTGAGGTGGAGTTTGGGTCTCCAAAGGTACCATTTGAAGTTGCTGTGTTGCCACCCAAAATGAGAGTGCCCATTCTTTTAGCGATGTCAGTAATAACGCCATTCCAGACACAGGCCATTCCTTGGGATTACACCACCGAGTGAAGAAGGAAGGGAAAAACAAAGTCTGGAGAAGCAATCGCAACACAGGGTATGACCAGGACTGGAAGAATTTATACTCCGAAGCACTTAGTTGAATCAAGTAAGTAGGACTCTGGATGTCCTATTGAAATTGGACCTGATGATCTCTAGCAAAAGATACAGGCAAAAGAATACTCAGTTCTTGATCAATTAAATAAAACACCAGCGCAGATCTCCATTCTAGCTCTGCTGCAGAGCTTCGAGGCACACAAAGAACGCCTTATTAAAGATATGAGTGAGGCATACGTACCCAGCAATATAACTGAAGGAGAGATGGAAAATATGGTCGGGCAGATATTGGAGAGTCATAAGATCACTTTCCACGAGGATGAGTTGCCCTCTGAAGGTTTAGGACACAACAAAGCGTTGCACATCACTGTGCAATGTGAAGACTGTTTCATCACCAGGACTTTGATTGACGGAGGATCCAGCCTCAACATTTGTCCATTGGTGACCCTCAAAACATTGGGGAAGAGTCTACATGAAATCAAGGATAGGGCTATCAACGTCAAAGCTTTCGATGGTTCCCAAAGGTCTACTATTGGGGAGATCAATTTATGTCTACAAATGGGGCCAGCTTGGTTCGATGTTGATTTTCAAGTAATAAACATCCCAGCATCCTACAACTTACTGCTAGGATGACCATGGATCCACGCCGCCGGAGCTGTAGCATCAACCCTGCACCAGGCAGTGAAGTTTCAAGAGGTGATTATTCATGGCGACGGGAGTAACCATCCCAGCGATTGAAGGGAGAAGAAAGCTAGGAGGAGAAACTTACCACCACATTGAGAGAGTCAACGCTGTGGATAAAGACAAATGGTGGGATAACATGATAGAAAGTATACTGAATTGGAGCGGATATGAACCTGGCAAAGGGCTCGGCAAGAACTTTCATAGAATCACCAAGCCTATCAAACTGAAGAAGCACGACACCACTTTCAGGTTAGTGTATGGATATACTTGGCAGGAATTCAGGAACTGGTTGCCACCACGGCGCGGCTCTTACTATCCGCTGAAACACCCAATACCCCGCCTAGAACAGACTTTCCAGCCGACCGACATCATATACGGTTCTGAGGAAGATGAAGCATTAGCAACAATGAAGAACCTGTTCTTGTAAGATGACAATATGGACTGTCACACCATTCTCGAGGAGGAAGGGGAGGAAGGCCCTTCCATACAGGCAGTGAATCAAGGAGAGCTCCTCACTAATTGGTCCATCAGAACCACCAGGGCCCGGAGAGCTTCGCGGTAGCAAGGCTGAACAAAGCATTATGCATTATCTTTTACTTTTTCATTAGTTGATTTCCCTTCGGTATTATCTTTAATGTTTTGAAAAGAGCTCCGATATTCAAAATAATTTTTGGCATTTATCGAAGCATTTTAGTTTTTATATCAATCTCGCTCTTATTATTTCTTTTTCTCTGCCATTTACTTTACTTTACGCAGCATTACTATTACTTATCTTGATAAACTGATGAATGTGACATGCGACGAGATAACGCAACAAACAGACATAGACTCAGAAGAGGATGAGATACCAGAAGAGGTCGTTAAAGAGATTGAGGATTTTGAGAACAGACCTAAGTCTAACTTGGACGAAACTGAGGTTATCAACTTGGGGAATACAGAGAATGTTAAGGAAACGCGCATCAGTGTTCACTTGTCACCATCAGAAAAGGAAGAGTACACGGAGTTCTTAAAAGAATATGAGGACATATTTGCCTGGTCATACGATGAAATAACCGGTCTCAGTATATCTATCATAGCTTACAAATTGCCAACGGATCCGACGTGTCCGCCGGTAAAACAGAAGCTTAGAAAGTTCAAGCCAAACATGAGTTTGAAAATCAAAGAAGAAGTTACCAAACAAGTCAAAGCCAAGGTCCTTAGGGTAGTGGAGTATCCAACATGGTTAGACAATATTGTGCCAGTGTCGAAGAAGGACGGGAAGGTCAGAGTCTGTGTCGGCTACCGGGACCTCAACCGGACCAGTCCGAAAGATGACTTCCCCTTGTCGAACATACACATCCTGATTAACAACTACGCCAAGCATGAGTTGCAGTCATTTGTCGATTGATTTGCTGGGTATCATCAGATATGGTTGGACGAAGAAGAGACGGAGAAAACAACTTTCATTACACCGTGGGGGATGTATTGTTACAAGATGATGTCGTTTGGATTAAAGAATGCTGGGGCCACCTACATGAGGTCCATGACTACTATTTTCAATGACATGATACACAAAGAGATCGAGGTGTATGTAGATGATGTCATCATCAAATCCAAGCCACTGACCACATGGAAGGTTTAAGAATGTTCTTCAACAGATTGAGAAGGTATAACCTGAAACTGAATCCCACCAAGTGCACTTTCGGGGTTCCAGCTGGAAAATTGATTAGGTTCACCGTAAGTCGGCGGGGAATAGAACTCGATCCGTCAAAGGTCATGGCCGTTCAATAATTACCACCTCCAAAGAACAAGAAAGAGGTTATGAGTTTCTTGGGGAGACTCAACTGCATCAGCGGGTTCATAGCCCAGTCCACCGTCATTTGTGAACCTATTTTTAAGATGTTGAAGAAGGACACCGACACTAAATGGACTGATGATTGTCAGAAAGCCTTCAACAGAATCAAGGAATACCTGTCAACGCCGCCAGTTCTGGTTTCGCCCGAACCAGGTAGACCGCTATTTCTCTACCTTACAGTACTGGATGGAGCATTTGGTTGGGTTTTAGGAAAACATGATGAAACGGGGAGAAAGGAGCAAGTCATCTACTATCTCAGCAAGAAGTTCACCCCGTACAAAGCCCGATTTTCCCTGCTAAAACACACATGTTGTGCTCTGACTTGGGTAGCTCAGAAGTTGAGGCATTACTTCTGTGCCTATACTACTTATCTCATATCAAGGATGGATCCGCTGAAGTACATCTTGCAGAAGCCCATGCCCATGGGAAAGCTGGCCAAATGGAAAATTCTGTTGAGTGAGTTTGATATTGTCTATGTGACTCAGAAATCAATCAAAGGACAAGCACTAGCCGATCATCATGCCTAAAACCCCGTGGGCGAAGAATACACGCCTCTAAAGATGTATTTTCCCGATGAGGAGGATTCTTTCATAGGAGAAGTAATTGTAGAATCCTATGATAGCTAGAGAATGTTTTTCGACGGAGCAGTAAACTTTAAAGGCATTGGCACAGGAGCAGTCCTAGTATCAGAAACATGCAAATATTATCCGGTGTCTGCCAAACTCAGGTTCCCGTGCACCAACAACATGGCCAAGTATGAAACCTGCATCTTAGGGCTCAAGCCGGCCATTGATATGAACGTTCAGGAGTTATTAGTGATCGGGATTCAGACTTGCTCATACATCAGGTTCGAGAAGAATGGGCAACCAAGAATTCCAAAATACTCCCATACTTGCATCATGTACAGGAATTAAGGAAGAGGTTTACAAAGACAGAATTCCGGCATGTCCCTAGAGTTTAAAATGAGTTCGCTGATGCACTGGCAACTCTGTCATCCATGATTCAACATCCAGATAAGAACTTCATTGATCTTATCCCGATAAAAATCCAAGATCAACCTGCTTACTCTACTCACGTCGAGGAAGAAGCGGACGGAAAACCATGGTTCCATGACATTAAGAAATATGTATCAACGGGAGAGTATCAAGAACTTGCAAACACTACGCAAAAGCACACATTGCGGAGGTTATCCAATCACTTCTTTCACAGCGGAGGAATCCTGTACAGGAGGACTCCCGATTTGGGATTACTAAGGTGTGTCGAGGCAAATGAAGCATCCAGGTTGTTGGAGGAGGTTCATGCAGGGACCTATGGCCCGCACTTGAATGGTTTCGTCTTAGCCAAGAAAATACTCTGAGCTGGTTATTTCTGGATGACTATGGAGACAGACTACATCCAGTATGTTCGAAAATGCCATCGTTTCTAGATCCATGCAGACATGATAAAGGTACCCCCTAACGAGCTCAATGAAACAAGCTCACCATGGCCGATCGCTGCTTGGGGAATGGATGTCATCGGACCTATCGAGCCTATCGCATCAAACGGGCACATGTTCATTCTAGTGGCAATTGATTACTTCACCAAATGGGTTGAAGCAGCATCATATAAGGTGGTAACCAAGAAGGTTGTGACAGATTTTGTTCGCGACCGTATCATTTGCTGGTTCGGCGTCCCAGAGTCAATCATCACTGACAATGGTTCCAATCTCAACAACGATCTGATGAAAGCAATGTGTGAGACATTTAAGATTAAGCACAAGAATTCTATAGCCTACAGACCCCAGATGAATGGAGCTGTAGAAGCAGCCAACAAGAACATTAAGAAGATACTGAGGAAAATGATAGAAAAACACAAGCAGTGGCATGAAAAGCTATCATTTGCTCTATTGGAATACCGTACCACAGTCCGCACATCAACTGGGGCAAATCCTTATATGCTGGTTTACGGTACCGAGGCAGCCATCCCAGCCGAAGTAGAGATTCCCTCCCTGAGAATTATGCGGGAAGCAGAACTTGAAGATGCAGAATGGGTAAAGAGTCGCTACGAGCAGTTAGCCCTTATAAACGGAAGAAGACTGAATGCAGTTTGTCATGGTCAATTGTATCAGAATAGGATGTCCAGATCCTTCAATAAGAGAGTCCAACCAAGACGGTTTACACCGGGGCAGCTGATGTTAAAGAAGATTTTTCTACATCAAGATGAAGCCAAGGGGAAGTTCTCTCCCAACTGGCAGGGTCCATGCATGGTTCATCGGGTTCTGACAGGAGGAGCCCTCATACTCGCATAAATGGATGGAGAATTCTGGCCAAAGCCAATCAACTCAGATGCAGTCAAGCGTTATTATGTGTAATCATTATGATCTCTTCATGCATGTAATTTGAACTACGCCTGACCTGATTCCTGTTTAAGAAGGGATACGTAGGCAGCCTTATGGGTTCGGTCACAATTCAATAAAATTTTCATTTCCCCCGATACTAGAAACTGGGGCAGAATTTTGAGGAGGACCCTCAAAATTTTGAAGTTGATCTTTGCCAATCATCACGCGCAACCGTCAAAAGCACCAGCCCAGTAAATTGGGGCAGAATTTTGAGGAGGACCCCCAAAATTTCGGAGCAAAAGAGGTTGCACTATCTTGAACCGTGTCGCAGTCATTGGTTCATCTAAAACCATTTTACCTATTATGCATTTACATCATATTTTTGTTACTTTGCTGAGTCATGCATGGCTACTATCAAATTTGCTTTGTTTGGCGACGCTTACCCAATGGAAGAAAGAGCCGAGTAGGACAGGAGAAGTCCACGGGAAGTCGAACTAACCTTCCCCCTTTACAAAACTCATAATTTTTCTTTGAATGCAGGCACCCCAAGACATAAAATCATCAGATACGATTACATACTCATGCTTTTTCAGGAATACAACTCTAAGAATCATCGCCTATTTACAAGTGCTATCCGCATGCGACATCCCAGTAGCCACAATGACACAATCAGCTATCAGCTATCATCTCTCAGCTAAGAAGTTTCA
Organism: Nicotiana glauca; assembly: GCA_026770625.1. Classification (NCBI taxonomy): domain Eukaryota; kingdom Viridiplantae; phylum Streptophyta; class Magnoliopsida; order Solanales; family Solanaceae; genus Nicotiana; species Nicotiana glauca. The sequence goes on along the minus strand of MU674073.1, from coordinate 52,469 downwards.
TTACTCCTCACCTTTATTTCTTGCTTTGCATAAGGCTACTTTTCTGCCTTTCGAAGTTATGCACTACCTCCATCCTGCATTTCTTGCATTGCATAAGGCTAGCTTTCTGCCTTCCGAGGTTAAGCACTACCACCATCCTGCATTTCTTGCATTACATAAGGCTACCTTTTTGCCTTCCGAGGTTAAGCTCTACCTCCATCCTACATTTTTTGCATTGCATAAGGCTACTTTTCTGCCTTTCGAGATTAAGCACTATCTCCATCTGCATTTTTCTCTACATTGCATAAGGCTACCTTTCTGCCTTTCGAGGTTAAGCACTACCTCCATCATGCACTTCTTGTATTGCATAAGGCTACCTTTCTACCTTCAGAAGTTAAGCTCTACCTCCATCCTGCTTTTTTTGCATTGCATAAGGCTATTTTTTTGCCTTCCGAGACTAAGCACTGTCTCCATCTGCATTTTTCTCTGCATTGCATAAGGCTGCCTTTCTGCCTTCCGAGACTAAGAATTGTCTCCATCTTGTATTTCTCTGCATTGCATAAGGCTACCATTCTGTCTTTCCAGACTAAGAACTGTCTCCATCCTACATTTTTCTATGCATTGCATAAGGCTACCATTCTGCCTTCTAAGGTTAAGCTCTACCTCCATCTGCATGGCTGAAAGATCGCCCAACTTTATTTAAATCTCTATATCGGCTGAAATATCACCAACTCTATTTAGATCCCTACATCGGCTAAAACATTGCCAATTTTACTTAAATATTTTCATCGGTTGAAATATCGCCAACCTTATTTAAATTTCTGTCGGTTGAAATATCACCATTTACATTTTCTACATTGGCTGAAACATCCCCAGCTTTATTTAAATTTTTGTCGGCTGAAATATCGCCATTTATGTTTTCTACATCGGCTGAAACATCGCCAGCTTTATTTAAATTCCTGTTGGCTGAAATATCGCTATTTACGTTTTCTACATCGGCTGAAACATCGCTAGCTTTATTTAAATTTCTGTCGGCTGAAATATCGCTATTTGGAATTATCCTTCACATCGGCTGAAATACCGCCAAACCTTGCATTTCATGGGTTGAAATACTGCCAAATCTTGCATTTCATGGGCTGAAATACCGCCAAACCATCCAAGGGCATCATTGTTCGGAGACACCATCTTCATAGCCCGAGAACGCCGTGCCATGGCCTGAGGACCCTGCTTTATATTCTGCACATCATTATTCAAAGGCATCATAGTTCGGAGGCACCATTATCATAGCCCGAGAATGTCATTTCATAGCTTGCGAATCCTTTATTATGCGCTTCATGGTCCAGGACGTCATGGTCTGAGGATGTCATCTTAACTATCGAAAGACAACATTCATGGTCTAATGGGAACTTGCATCACGTTTAAAATTCCGCACGATATGCTTGTATTACTCAATTACAGGTACATCAGCTGGCATCAGCCATTACAGCAGGAGCGATCTTGCCCCGGTTCTCGCAACCCATCAGTCCCTGACCACCCTTCCCAACCTAAATATTGCGCTCGTCTCTTCGAAAACCTCTATCGGCATACTCCGTCGATGTATCCTGAACTACATATGACCTGATTCCTGTAAAACCAGAGATATGTAGGTAGCTCATAAACCAGAGCTCGGTCAAAACCTTTTGCAAGCCGTCTCTCTCTGTTAAAATTGGTCATCATATCTTTACCCGACAACTCTTTCATCCTTCCCGGGTATAGAAGGGCAGCTGTTGATACCTAATTTTTTCCTATATATTTTATATACTCAAAATATTCTCAAAATAGTATGTGTATGCATACATAAGCATGCCAAGAGTTTTGGTATTTTTGCCTAATTTTCTAAGATTCGTAAACTCGATTTATTATCTATTTTAGTAGTACAAAATCCCGTAATTATTCTTAAAACTACCCTTTTGTGAATAATTTATTTCCATCCTCATATTTACACCAAAATATAATTAAGGTGATTTCCATCCTCGTATAATTGCAGTTATAGCCTATTTTACAATTAACAACATTCCACAATTATAAGATCATTTCCAGTATTTTTTTAGAATCATATTTATACATTATTAATTACTTAAGTTCTTTTAATTGGTTTTTAAAATCATTCTCTCTATTTTTATAAAATAAAAAGGAAAAATGGCCATTTAAGTGCTAGCCAGATTTTATTTCAACTGTAGCCACATTGGACCCCCCAAATTAGCCCAATTTTAGACCCAATAAACTTAACCCAACAACCCATTTGAACCGACCCGCCTGAATCACTTTTAATCCCGGCCATTGATAGTTTTAATCAACAGTCCGGATTACCCCTTTCCTTTTTTAATTTCATTACCCAACCCTAATTCCCCCATTTCCTTCTATTGGCTGCCTTTAGATTCTCTCATCTCTCAGTTCTCTCTCAACTCCACCCCAAACCCTAGACGCCTTCAAGTGTCTCCGCCCTAAACTCACCGGAGTCCTTGGCTTCTCAGGCCAACATATTTTGACGTAGAATGCAGTTAGTAGCATTCTTTATCCTTTTCATTTATGTAGGTCTGGGAGAAATCCCTTCGACGAAGAAGGCACCGTCCATAAGAGGGGACGCTCTGGTGTTTGGCGAGGAGATGAAAAGGTAGGGGAGTCTACCGGTTGGGCCTCCAGAGCTCAAGATGGTTAAGGTGGAAGATTCCAAGGTTGAGTCAGTAGTTCTGACCTCCAAGGCGATGGGAAGTCCTCGGGCTGAAGGTGAGGGATAAAGCAACTTCTCAATAGCCCCCGAAGAACGTATAAACTTGGTCGACCCTCGGGCCGTGGGGATGGATGCTCCCGGACCGGGATTTGATACTACTGTGGCTAAGCTTTGTGGTAATGAGGCAATGGATGGAGTATCGAGCACTACCCTGGAATTCTCCCCGACCTGGGACGCCTTTGGCGAGCAGTTCAGAGGGACCTGAATCTGGTATCCAGAGTGAACAAAGGGTGGAGATTTTGGCTGCCACTATTAATCCATTGATTGTTGTTGACTTTCCTCAGGGAGAGATCCTTCCGCCTCACAAAGAGCAATATATCCCACATGAAGAGCGTTCTGAAGCAGGAGCACTAGTCAAAGGCAGAGATTCACTTGAAAGGTCGCCAACCATTCTAGAGGGCGGTCCCGAGATTGATGCTTCATTTATTTAAGGCAAGATAGGCAGACTTTGCGAGCAGGTAATTTTTGCTAACCTTGTCCGCCGCTCTGGGCTGTCTCGGTCTTTATTTTTCAACTTGTTTCTTTATGTGGTTTCAGGCTAGAGTGCTTTATAACCAAGCTTTCACCCAGTATCAGGATAAGGTGAGTCGCCGCGAGCGTGAGAAATCCTATCTTATCGAGAAGGTTACTCATCCCCGTCTTTACTATTATTCCAGCCCTTGTAAGGTCCCACCGCTTTTTAACTTCTCAAAACTAATTTGCGCAGTTTGAGAAGGCAACCGCCTTGCTGAGAGGGGAGCTTTGGGCTAACGATGCTGAAATTTTTGAGCTTAGTCAGCACGCGAGAGAGATGGCCTCTGAGAGGGACAACCTCCAGGGGAAGGTAACCTTGATCAAGCGCCAGCTCTGGATGTGAAGGAGGATAGTGACAAGTACAAGGGCCTCTATTCTGT